>WNWK01007156.1:7500-90054 GCA_009830355.1 Cherax destructor | reverse complement strand
GGAGCTTTAAAGTGCTAATTGCAGTTGATGGAAAGTGCCCAGTCATTATATTGTGTATATATATTATAGAACAATAGTAACAAAAAATTTTTTTTTATTGTTGGTTGGTTAAACAAGTTTTAAACAATTAATGATTAATGTTTGTCGATTAGTGTTATAAACAAGGTTATATATACATTGCACCTTACTTTGGTCTCCCGGGCCACATAAGAAACGTAAAAAAATAAAATAGAAAAAAAAACGAAACCTATAAAAGGAAGAAAACCAAAGTTTACCGGGTGAGAGATTGCTGCTGTTGATCGTGGCTCATTTATTGCCAATTTTCCCTCTATATCTTGGTAAGTACTGTGAAATTTTTTTTTGGTTTAAAAATAAAAAAATAATCTAAACATTTTGATAAAAAAATTTTTTTTTTTTGAATTTTCCCCAAATGAATGACATTTTCAGAGGGGCCTCCAACAGTCAAAGGGTTAATCTCATTAAAATGTTTTTTTAATTTTTTTTGGTTTCAAACGGATTAATTGTGGTGGTACCTCAACATCGAGCAGCTCCAACTGAACAATTATGAAAAGTGTATTTCTGTAAGTGCTTTTGTAAGTTTTTTTTTGGGGTCTGAACGGTTAATCTAATTAAATTATTCCTTATGGGAAAAAATTGTTCGGATCGGCCTCGAACAGCCTTCTGAAAAGAATTAAACTCAACTCAAAGGGTACCTTATTTCCCTTTTTTCTTATGGAAAATATTGATTGACCGAACGTTTTTAGTTGAGAACTAGCTCCGGAAAGGATTATGTTTAAACTG
Source organism: Cherax destructor (assembly GCA_009830355.1). Lineage (NCBI taxonomy): Eukaryota > Metazoa > Arthropoda > Malacostraca > Decapoda > Parastacidae > Cherax > Cherax destructor. The sequence goes on along the minus strand of WNWK01007156.1, from coordinate 89,253 downwards.
GGGGGTTTCCCCTGTTTTAGAGCAGTTTCCCTATTCTGTTCATTACAATATACAGTATACTACTGAATAAACTTCTAAAAATATACTAAAAATGTTATAAATGGTGCAAAGGTTACATTAAAAAATATCAAAGATGGTTGACACAAACCCACTACCATTATACTATGCTCCTCACTTAGCGACAAATTTGTTTACTGATGTGGTCTTCAGAACAGAACTCTGTCGTTAAGTGAGGAGAGGCCATATACGATATTTAAAGCAGCCCAGAGAGATAAAATACACATACACAGTACACATTTTTTTTTTTTTAACAAGTCGGCAGTCTCCCACCGAGGTAGGGTGACCCAAAAAAAAGGAAAATCCCAAAAAAGAAAATACTTTCATCATCATTCAACACTTTCACCTCACTCATACATAATCAGTCTTTGCAGAGGTGCTCAGATACTACAGCTTAGAATAGTCCCTCCAAACTGTAACTATCCCAGACCCCTCCTTTAAACTGCAGGCATTGTACTTCCCATTTCCAGGACTCAAGTCCGGCTAAATCAATAACCAGTTTCCCTGAATCCCTTCACTAAATATTACCCTGCTCACACTCCAACAGCTTGTCAGGTTACAAAAACCATTCGTCTCCATTCACTCCTATCTAACACGCTCACACACGCTTGCTACATATTTATACGCTTTCCAAGTCATTCTACTTTGATGCATTCTCTCTAAATGACCAAACCACCTCAACAACCCCTCTTCAGCCCTCTGACTAATACTTTTAGTAACTCCACACCTCCTAATTTCCACACTCCAAATTCTCTGCATAATATTTACACCACACATTGCCCTTAGACAGGACATCTCCACTGTCTCCAGCCTCCTCCTCGCTGCAGCATTTACAACCCAAGCTTCACACCCATATAAGAGTGTTGGTACCACTATACTTTCATACATTCCCTTCTTTGCCTCCATAGATAACGTTTTTGTCTCCACAGATACCTCAACGCACCACTCACCTTTTTTCCTTCATCAATTCTATGGTTAACCTCATCCTTCATAAACCCATCCGCTGACAAGTCAACTCCCAAATATCTGAAAACATTCACTTCTTCCATACTCCCTCTCTCCAATGTGATATCCAATTTTTCTTTATTTAAATCATTTGATACCCTCATCACTTTCAACTTTCTACCTTTACACACCCTCCCAAACTCATCCACTAACCTTAGAAACTTTTCTTTAGAATCTCCTATAAGAACAGTATCATCAGCAAAAAGTAACTGTGTCAACTCCCATTTTGTACTTGATTCCCCATAATTTAATCCCACTCCTCTCCCCAACACCCTAGCATTTACTTCTTTTACAACCCCATCTATAAGTATATTAAACAACCATGGTGACATCACACATCCCTGTCTAAGACCTACTTTTACCGGGAAGTAATCTCCCTCTCTCCTACACACCCTAACCTGAGCCTCGCTATCCTCATAAAAACTCTTTACAGCATTCAGTAACTTACTACCTATTCCATACACTTGCAACATCTGCCACATTGCTCCCCTATCTACTCTATCATATGCTTTTTCTAAATCCATAAATGCAATGAAAACTTCCCTACCTTTATCTAAATACTGTTCACTTGATCTACACATCCCCTACCCACTCTAAAACCATCTTGCTCATCTACGATCCTACCCTCTGTCTTACCTCTAACTCTTTCAATAATAACCCTACCGTACACTTTACCTGGTATACTCAGTAAACTTTTTCCCCTATAATTTTTTTGTTCTCTTTTGTCACCCTTCCCTTTATATAAAGGTACTATACACGCTCTCTGCCAATCCTTAGGTACCTTCCCCTCTTTCATACATTTATTAAACAAAAATATCAACCACTCCAACACAATATCTCCCCATGCTTTTAACCCTTAACCCTTTCAGGGTTATTGTCGTACTAGTACGGCTTACGCACTGGGGTTATTGACGTACTAGTACGCATAAATTCTAGCGCCTTCAAATCAAGGGGGAGAGAGCTGGTAAGCCTGCATGTGTTAGAATGGGTCTATGTGGTAAGTGTGCGCAGTAGGAAAAAAATCTATGCACCTGCATTGCATTGTGGGAGTGGTAATTCAGTGCGCCTTTGTCACCAAGTAATGAGGTAAGGAATACCTCACTCCGGCAGTGTGAGTGGTAGGGAAGGCAGTGGCGGGAGTGGGGAAGACAGTGGAGTGGGTGGGGAAGGCAGTGGGGGAGTGGGGAAGACAGTGGGGGAGTGGGGAAGACAGTGTGGGGATGGGGAAGACAGTGGGGTGGGTGGGGAAGACAGTAGGGGGAGTGGGGAAGACAGTGGGGGAGTGGGGAAGACAGTGGGGAGTGGGGAAGGCAGTAGGGGGAGTGGGGAAGGCAATGGGTGGAGTGGGGGGAAGACAGTGGGGTGGGTGGGGAAGGCAGTGGGGGGAGTGGGGTAGAAAGTGGGGTGGGTGGGGAAAACAGTTGGGTGGGTGGGGAAGACAGTGGGGTAAGGCTGGCTGGCTGGCTGGCTGGCAGGCAGGCAGGCAGGCAGGCTGGCTGTCCGGCTGGCTGACCAGCTGGCTGGCTGGCTGACCAGCTGGCTGGCTGACCAGCTGGCTGGCTGACTGACCAGCTGGCTGGCTAGCTAGCTGGCTCTGTAACACATGTACACAAATACAAAGTGTAAATAACCTAGGATAAATACATAGTGTAAATAAAATAGTATAAATACATAGTGTAAATTACCTAGGATAATCCAGACTGACAAATAATATATCAGGACTCATGTGGCAGTATTGGTTCAATAGTGACTGTCTCTGAGACAGAGAGAGACAGAAAGAGAGACAAACAGACAGGCAGATAAAACAGTGAAAACAAATAAAGGGAAGGCAATGTACACTCATTTGTCAAATGTCATCACTCTGATAAGAGGAGGCTAACCTGTCACCCTTGGCTGGCTGGCTGGCTGGCAGGGAGGCAGGGAGGGAGGGAGCAGGGGGGAGGCAGGCAGGCAAGGCAGAGTACCCACATCAAATGTCAAAACTAATTAGTTTAGCTGATAATAATAAGATAAGAGGACCCTCACCCCTCATCAATGTCACTTGTAATTAGATTACTGATAAGACTGACACACTACCACCATGCTTCAACAATAATAATAATTATTATTTTATTATTATTATTATTATTATTGTATTTTCTCTGCCAGTCAGTCAGCCAGCAAGCCAGCCGGCTGGCCATCCATGCAACCAGCTGTTCGGCCAGCCAGCTGGTCAGCTAGCCAGCCAGCCAGCCAGCTGGTCAGGTAGCCAGCCAGCCAGCTGGTCAGCTAGCCAGCCAGCCAGCTGGTCAGCCAGCAAGCCAGCCAGCCGGCTGGCCATCCATCCAGCCAGCTGGTCAACTAGCCAGCCAGCCAGCTAGCCAGCCACCCCTGGTCAGCTAGCCACCAACTGGTCAGCTAGCTGCAGCCAGCCAGCCAACTGGTCAGCTAGCTAGCCAGCCAGCCAGCCAACTGGTCAGCTAGCCAGCCAGCCAGCCAGCCAACTGGTCAGCTAGCCAGCCAGCCAGCCAGCCAACTGGTCAGCCAGCCAGCCTGCTAGCTGGTCAGCCAGCCAGTCGGCTGGCCATCAATCCAGCCAGCTGTTCAGCCAGCCAGACGGCCAGCCAGCCAGTTGGTCAGGTAGCCAGCCAGCCAGTTGGTCAGCTAGCCAGCCAACTGGTAAGCTAGCCAGCCAACTTGGTCAGCAAGCTAGCCAGCTAGCCTGCTAGCTAGTCAGCCAGCAAGCCAGCCAGCCAGTCGGCTGGCCATCCATCCAGCCAGCTGTTCAGCCAGCCAACCAGCTGGTCAGCTAGCCAGCCAGCCAGCTGGTCAGCTAGCCAGCCAGCCAGCTGGTCAGCTAGCCAGCCAGCCAGCCACCTGGTCAGCTAGCCAGCCAGCTGGTCAGCCAGTCAGCCAGCAGTTATTGTGTAGTATAAAAGGAGTGTATATATACAAAATATGGTTTATATTGGTCTCACAGGACATAAAAGTTACTTGACAAAATAAAATGTTAAAAAATAAAAGAAAAAAGTATAAAAAAAATAAATAAACTATTACCGGGTGACAGGCAGTCGGCGATGTTGCCGTAAGCGGTTCCATTTTGGTCAACTTCAATCCTCTATATCTCCTTAAGTATTGATCGCAAAAATGTATTTTTTAGCCTATTAGATTTAGAAAAAAAAACTCTATCATTTCATAAGAAAAAATAATTTTTTTTTTTTTGAAATTCATGGACCCTGAGAACGAGTTTCGGAGACCCCCCTTGGACCCTGAAAGGGTTAAACGGTCCAAACGTATATATACGTTAGTACTGCTGCTGCCCCAAATGTATATTTACGTTTTATTTTTCCTGCCTTCAAATTTGGCACAATTGGCCTGAGATGCTTGGTCAGCATAGAATGGGTCTTAACACTCGGTGTGCGCCATATTAAAAAAATCTGGGACCACTTATTACCTTGTAGGAGCACCAGTTAAATTGAGCTCCGGCTAGAGCAAACAGAGCGGCAAACACCAAGGATTCACTGATGTCATGTCATATTAACACTCCCCTTTTAAGTGGAAAATGATGTCGGCAGGCTGGCCGGCCAGCTGGCTGGCTGCCTGCCTGGCCACCTGGCTGGCCAGCAGCTGGTTGGCCACCTGGGTACCTGATTGGCTGTCTATCTCCGTCTGTCTGTCTGTATCTATCTGTCGCTTTGTCTCTATCTCACAGGAACACATACGTAAATACAATTACAGTATACCTAGTGTAAATTACCTAGGATAACTCAAAAAATCAAGACAAAGTGATATAATGTGCTTGTGATCTGCATAATACCAGTTGGATCATGAGCTACTCTCTAAGACAAGTAGACAGAAAGGAGACGACACCCAGGCAGACAGAAAGACAGACACACAGTCAGACAGAAAGGTTTGCGTAGCAAATAAAGGGAAGCAGTGTAAGTTCATCAAATGTCATCACTGTAATTACTGGACTGATTAGAAAAGATAAGACTATACTCACCCCTCATCAAATGTCACCAGTCATCATTAGTGGAGATAAGATAATAATAATAATAATAATACTTTATTGAGACATGGTACAATGATACATGGTTGGGTAGACAAGATACATAGTTATTGATGAGATGTACATGCCAAAAGCCCCTAATATGCTGTGCATTGCGGGCATTCTTGGGACTACTTAATTATAGACTACATGGTAAAAAGTTATGGTTGATAATTTATAAAATAAGTATAATTGCATATCTAAGTTATAAAGTTTGATTATAAGTTGAACATATCAATTAGTTGTAGCAATGCAACTAATTGAGTGAGATAACAATTTAAAACATATCAATTAATTGTAGCAATGCAACTAATTGAGTGAGATAACAATTTAAAACAATTAATTGCATTGCAGTTACAGTTTACATGGTCATTATAATGTAAATGTTATGGAAATAGTTACCTTAGTATGTATTATTCATAACAGGTTTTTACATTTAAGTGATTAGTCAGGTTTTTACAGTAAGTGATTATTCTACTTTGTTGACAATGTTTGATATTGAGCACTTAGGTTTGGGTGAGAAGGTGGTTTTTAGCATCGTTTTGAATTGGGGATTCTTTGGCAATGAAAGGTAATGAATTCCAAATTTTCGTGCCTTTATATGCATTGAGTTTTTACATAGTGTTAGATGGACACAGGGAACATCGAGGTGATCTGTGTCTAGTGTTATGGTCATGTGTCCTGTTAAAATTGGTAAGAAGTTTGAGTGGTGGGTTAATATTTGCATAGAGTGTTCTATGTATGTAATAGGCACAGTAAAAGTATGGATGCTTGTATGGTGAGTAAGTTTAGGTTTTTGAATATTGGTGGAGTATGTTGTCTGGGTGTGAATGTGTTATTATTCTAACTGCTGCTTTTTGTTGTGTTATTAGTGGTCTGAGATGAGTTATTGATGTAGAGCCCCATGTGCAGATTCCATAGGTGAGGTAGGGGTAAATGAGTGAGTGATATAGGGTAAGGAGAGCTGGTTGTGGAACATAGTACCGTATCTTGGATAGTATTCCCACGGTCTTTGAGACTTTCTTGGAAATTTGTTGTATATGTGTCTGAAATTTGAGGCCACTGTCAAGATGGATTCCCAAGAATTTTCTCTCTGTGAGTTTTGTGATAGGGGACCCGTTTATCATTATGTTAAGTGGTCCGTTTGTAGCTCTATTCCCAAACTGGATAAAATAGGTTTTATCAATATTGAGAGTAAGTTTGTTGGTCATCATCCAGGTAGATATTTTCTGCAATTCAGTATTTGCAGTGTTGTCTAGTATGTCTGGGCTTGGGTGTGAGATAACGTATGTAGTGTCATCTGCAAATAGCTAAAAAAAAAAATCATTCTCCTCCCTTTCTGTCGCTACATTCATTAGGTACCTTTTGGCTCTCTTCTTGAACTGGCTCATGCTATGACTGGCTTTGACATGTGCAGGCAATTTGTTCCATTCCTTTATTGCTGTACAATAAAAGGTGTTTGAAGCCTGGCCACTGACTGTGGGTACTACAAAGTTGTGCTCTCTCTCCCTAGTACTATGACTGCTTTGGTTCCCAGCCTTGACAAAATTGGCAGCAAGATATTCTGGACACTGTTTGTGAGCAATTTTATAAACTTGATTCAACTTAAGTTGTTTTACTCTGTCTTCAACATTCAGCATATCCAATTGTTGTAATTCATCCTGGCCCACATGTTCTCTTGGACCCAGGTCCAGGATGAATCTTACCATTTTGTTCTGGGTGATTTGCAGTTATCTTTCAGTTTTTTGGTCAAGGCAGAGTACAATGAAGATCAAGCATAATCCATATGACATTGTATAAGGGCTAGACATAGGGTCCTACAAGCCTCAGTAAGTAGACACTGTGCTTGTCTGTAGAGGAACTTCAGTCTGGCATTCACTTTCTTTATTACACTGTTCCCTATCAATTTTCCTGACATACAAAGGTCAAAGGGGATTCCCAGATATTTTACTGAGGAAACTGAAGTGATGGATTCCCCATTACACCAGATATTAAAATTATTTAATCTTCTCAGTTTATATTTCGTGCCAAAGAGTATGGCTTCTGTTTTCCCGAGGTGTAACGATAGTTGTCTACTAGCCATTTGCTGCAGGACTCCAGTTCCATTAGATATATCTTGTGGGTCTTTACCTGACACTAACAAATGGGCATGTCATTTACATAACACAAGAATAATAAGGGACCCAGAATACATACTACCTTGGGGAACTCCACATGCTATCGGCATTGGTTCTGATTCTGTTTTGTTGTCTATGGAGCCTATGCCGATAGCTTGAAGTTTCTTACATAATATATTGTGGTTGACAGTATCTAAGGCCTTTTGCAAGTCTAAAGTTACCATTCCTATGAGGTTCCCTATCGACATTTCATTTCTCATGTAATCCATCAGATTAATTAGGGAGGTGTCGGTTGAGTAAGAGCTCCTAAAGCCTGATTGGTAACTATGAAGAATATTGTTGTCACTAAGATACTTAACTACTTGACAGTACACCGCCCTCTCTAGAATTTTGGATATTACACTTAGTATACTAACAGGCCTATAGTTGCTGACATCAGACCTACTATTTTTCTTGAAGATAGGAGTAACTCTGGCCTCCTTGAACCCCTCTGGTATTGTATTAGTGGTGATGGACAAATTTATTACAGTGGACCCCAGGAGTTCGCGAGTGCCGGAGTTCGTGAAAATCGGAGTTCATGATGTTTTTTCACAAAAATATTGGTTCATTGTTCACGAATCCACTCGGAGTTCATGATTCGTCCCAGACGCGTACGCCTGGCCTGAGCGGGCCCGGGCACTCCAGGCAGCATCAGTGTGCTATTGTTTACCAGTGAGCGACCGCCACCCATGCATTCATACCATATATTTTGTCATTATTCAAGTGTTTTAAGTGCTTGCAACTGCTAAATAAGCCACCATGGGTCCCAAGAAAGCTCCAAGTGCCAAGCCTGTGATTAAGAATGTCAGAAATACGGTAGAACTGAAGAAGGAGATCACTGCAAAATATGAAAGTGGAGTTCGTGTGGCTGAGCTGTTCAGGCAGTATGGGAAAACCCATTCAACCATCACTTCCATTGTGGCTAAGGGAAAGGAAATCAAGGACGCTGTTGTTGCGAAAGGTGCAAGTATGGTCACAAAACAGAGATCTCAATTGCTGGAAGAAGTGGAAACTTTGTTGTTGGTATGGATCAATGAGAAACAATTAGCAGGAGATAGTGTTACACAGGCGATAATATCTAAAAAAGCAAGGCAGTTGCACGATGATCTCGTCAAGAAAAGGCCTGCAACGAGTGCTCAAGTGAACGAATTTAAAGCCAGCAAAGGCTAGTTTGACAGATTTAAGAAGTCGTACTGGCATACATAGTCTGATTAGCCATGGTGAGGGAGCCAGTTCTGACAAAAGTGCAGCACAAAAATGTTCAGGAATTCAAGGGGTAAATAGAGGCTGAACAATTCAAAGCCCAACAAGTGTACTAACAGGCCTGTTTTGGAAGAAACTGCCAAACAGGACTTTCATTACACAGGAGGAAAAGGCACCTCCCAGGACCCAAGCCTATGAAAGACAGGCTAACTCTCATGTTGTGTAGTAATGCTAGCGGGGATTTTAAAGTGAAGCCTTTACTCGTGTATCACTCTGAAAATCCCTGAGCGTTTAAGAGATGCAGTGTCGCCAAGGCTAATTTGTGTGTTATGTGGAAGTCTAACAGTAAGGCATGGGTCACTAGGGAAATTTTCTTTGACTGGTTCCATGAAGTGTTTGGCCCCAGTGTGAAGAAATATCTCGAGGAAAATAATTTGCCACTTAAGTGCCTCCTGATAATGGACAATGCTCCTTGTCATCCTCCAGACTTGACAGAGCAAATTGTGGACTCTAAGTTCATCAAAGTGAAGTTCTTGCCCCCTAATACCACTCCTCTCCTCCAGCCCATGGACCAGCAGGTCATTTCAAACTTTAAAAAACTCTACACCAAAGCAATGTTTCAAAAGTGCTTTGAAGTGACCACAGACATGAATATGACCCTAAAAGATTTTTGGAAAGATCATTTCCATATCCTGCATTGTGTAAACCTTATAGGTAAGGCATGGGAGGAAGTGACTACCAGGACTTTGAACTCTGCCTGGAGGAAATTGTGGCCAGACTGTGTCCCAGAGAGAGGGATTTTGAAGGTTTTGGGGATGAGCCTCAGAACCCTGAGCCTGAGCCTGTTGTGGAAGAAATTGTGGCATTAGTCAAGTCCATGGGGTTGGATGTTAGTACCGAGGATGTGGAACAGTTGGCGGAGGAGGACAATGAAGAGATAACCACTGAAGATCTGCAAGAGCTTCAACAGCAACAGCAACAACAGACCACAGTTCAGGAAAATGGTTCAGAGGAGGAGGAGGAACAGAGATGGAGGAAGGTGCCTTCTTCAATTATTAGGGAGATCTGTGCCAAATGGACTGATGTTCAAGGCTTTATGGATGAATATCACCCTAACAAAGCTGTTGCAGGCCGTGCTGGCAACATGCACAATGACAATGTGGTGTCCCATTTCAGGGAAGTTTTAAAGTAACACCAGACACAGAGCCCCCTGGACAGATTTTTTATGAGAGGGTTCCAGTGACTCAAGCTGGTCCTAGTGGCATTAAAAGAAAAAGGCCAGTAACCCCAGAAAAGAACTTGGTACCTGTAATGTTAATGGAAGGGGATTCCCCTTCCAAACACTAGCAACTCCTCCATCCTCTCCCCTCCTCCCATCTTCCACACATCAATAACTCTTCAATAAAGGTAAGTGACATGTTATTACTGTTTGTATTTCTTAATTCTCATTGTTTTCTGTGTAATTTAATGTATATTTGTTGTACAAAAAGAATTTATTTTAATACTTTTGGGTGTCTGGAACGGATTAATTTTATTTCCATTATTTCTTATGGGGAAAATAGATTCGGAGTTCGTGATATTCGGTGTTCGCCGGGCCCTCTGGAACAGATTAATCACGAACTCCGGGGGTCCACTGTATGTGAGCAATGGGGATTGCCAGTTCAGAGGCACCATCTTTTAGGAACTTAGACGGGATGTTATCTGGGCCGGTGCTCTTAGTTGGGTTTAACCTGCTTAGTTCTTTTTGCACGAAGTCATGAGATACACTTACTAGTCGACAACTGTTTGGAGTTACCCGTTTATTGGTATAGCATGTTTTAAACTTATCAGAGTCTGTGTTAAAGGTATTTGATGCAGCTGGTAGCTTATTTACTAGTGTTGATGCGACAGTTGTGTAGTATGAATTAAAACAATTTGCCACTTTAGTTGTTTTGTGGCATACCTCGTTATCGATATTTAGTACTATGTTAGATCTATCTACGGGTTTATGGCATACCCCAACTGTTTTAGTTGTTGCCAGAGCTTTCTAGGGTTATTCTTGTACTCTTCGATTTTTGAGCAATAGTGCCTTGCCTTTGTGCCTTTTATAATCCTCTGCACTCTGTTTCTGACCCTTTGGAATTCATTTAGCACTGCAATATCCTGTCTGTTTGCCTTAAATCTTTTTATCAACTGGTCTCTGAATTTCATATTACTAATATCTCAGTAATCATCCAGGGTTCAGTTTTTCATTTAATCCTAACCTCTTTAACTGGTGCAATATTATCAAGAATGGCAGTGAACATTGTTTTGAATTTTTCCCAGGCATCATTTACGTCCGTGCAACTTATCACTGACCAGTCACCAGAGGCGCGTGGTGCTTGTTGACTTTGCTCCTATATAACTACACCAGATGTTGTACACTATCACTTGGGATTAATTAAGATTACTTTTGTCCACAAATTCAGTTCACTATATCACTTCCCATTTGTATCCCTTTCCAATATTCATCTGATTTTATATTTCCACTTACCTGTCGACTTCTGGCAATAATTATTCACTGGTGGTGTTTGATCCATGTATATATTCCATATACGTATTATACACTATGTATTGGGTATTTGACCGATTGATGAAATCCACAATTCAAGATCACTGTATCACTGAACATCAATACCTCATCACTCGTTATATTACGGTAGACAAGATGAGTACCAATCCTTCTTTATACAACATAACCCACTGTGTGGCAACACTTTTAGGCCTAGTTCACAACCCGCTCTCCTCCACTTTTACTAATAATTACATATATCTTATATTTTCCTGCGGTTTTAACAATAGTAATTTTTTGTTTCTTAACTTTCCTGATCTTGGAATTTATGCTAGTCCCTGATCTTTCTTTTTTTCCCTACTGATCTATGCTCAGTTAGTCACAAAACCATTTCCTGTATGGCACCCTCTAGTAACGGCCATTATTCTGGGGCCTGGCACTCTCCACTTGACACTATAATGTATACAGTGGACCCTCAGTTTTCGTATAGCTCCCAACTTGAATAATTATGTAAGTGTATTTTTGGGGGTCTGAAACGACTAATCTAATTTACATTCGTTCTTATGGGAACAAATTCGTTCGGTAACGGCCCTCGAACAGCATTCTGGAAAGAATTATCGACGAAAACCGAGGGTCCACTGTATATTTTTTCTCTTTAGTGGTCACTGATATTTCCTTTATATGTTGGTTTAAAAAAGAGTATATGCACTTTAAGTTTTCACACGAGTATTTTCCACACTCTGGCCCCTCTTGGGCCGTCAGATAAACGTAAATTTGACAGAGCTCAAACACGTGTGACTTCTTCACCTGCCACCGCAGAGCTTTTGACCTCGCTGATGCTGGATCTTGCCCTGTTCACTACTACTTTTTGTGTTCTGTGTGTTAGGAACCCGAAAATCCATCTGCCTACCTTTCCCATAATGCCCATAGCCCTCATTTTGTGCGCTATCACTCCTTGATTGTATTTGGAGTGTTGATATTGCAGTTTAATGTTCTGTATACTATATAGTAGGTACAGTAGACCGTCATTTAGCACAAGTTTATGTGGCACGATTTGGGTATTGCACAATTGAAGAATTGCGGCACATTTTTATCTAACAGTATGTAAAATTAACTTACATGGTTTGTGGGAGGGGAAAATTTTTTGAGTGCGCGGTTGCCCGGTGGGTTACACCATTGAGTCAGTGGGGGAGTCCTACTACTATTTCCCGCCACCCTCAGCCACCCGCACCCACCCACACCACCCTTCCAGCCTTCAGTTTGGTTCATACGCGTGTAGGACGACACTACTCGGGAAACTCAATGTGTTTATTTATATACATTTTCTTATTTTCATTGCATTTTGATAAATCTGCCAAGCAATCATGGCACCCAGTGAGCATACAAGTGTTCCTGCAAGTGACAAGAAAAGGCTTAAGCGTTCAAGTCTAGGAATTACTGAAGAAAATCCGAGACTTCACTGAGATAAGGTCTGATGACACTTACTGAAATGGCGACCTGACTTACTGAATGGCTTGACTGACTTACTGAATGGCTTGACTGACTTACTGAATGGCTTGACTGACTTACTGAATGGCTTGACTGACTTACTGAATGGCTTGACTGACTTACTGAATGGCTTGACTGACTTACTGAATGGCTTGACTGACTTACTGAATGGCTTGACTGACTTACTGAATGGCTTGACTGACTTACTGAATGGCTTGACTGACTTACTGAATGGCTTGACTGACTTACTGAATGGCTTGACTGACTTACTGAATGGCTTGACTGACTTACTGAATGGCTTGACTGACTTACTGAATGGCTTGAAGACTGACTTACTGAATGGCTTACTGAATGACTTGACTGACTTACTGAATGGCTTACTGAATGACCTGACTGACTTACTGAATGGCTTAAATGACTTACTGAATGGCTTACTGAATGACTTAAAGTTAGACAGTACAACCATCAACTTCAGTTCCAGAACCTCTACCATCCACCTCAGCCCAGTAGGGCCACAGCATAACTCTCCACTCTCTTCACAATCATCCACAAACACCAGCACCCACAATTTAAGGTAAGAAATACTATTATTTCTGTTACATTTGTAGTCTTAAGCAGTAAAAACAACATAATACATCACGATAATGAACTACAATTACATATTCACTTTTATTTTTGTAAGATCTGTTGGTCTAAAAAAAAGTTGTTTTTTTGGAGGGGCTCCCAGGTATTTTCCCATAAGTTCTTCAGTTCATCTAACACGATTTTACCTAACACGGCATTTTCAGGAACGTAAGTATCGTGTTAAATGACGGTCTACTGTACAGTAATAAGTGTGTATATTTTGTATATTAAGTTTTGAAGAGTGGTGGGGTATGTTGTGTGGGGAATTATGAGTTACCTGTATGAGCTTCATCAACTCAATCATACAAATAATCTCAGCAGGAGGTGACAACTATATAGTATTATTTACAGCAGTTACCCCCATGGAGGCGTGTGGGAAAACTTAAGTCACCCTTGGTTGCAGCAAGCGACTCCCTCGATAACATGCACTCTTAACACATCTATCCTAGACCAGAATTATAAATTACAATTAGATAACACCAATAGTTACAGTGTTACGATTAGTTGTGGACTGTATGAGTAAATTGGACTGATATAAAAGGGGGAAAGGGGTTACACGTTCAACATAATAAGACCACCACTTACCCAAGTTTATTGGTGGTCACTGGAGATCATTGAAGCACCCACAGTACCTGTCCTATTATAACACTTAACTGGCCAGCTATGGGGTTGATATAATAAGAAAGGTTACTTAACTGTGGGTGAGGAGGCAGTATTCCTTGGTATTCCTTGTCTTATCTTCTCCTCCGACTTTGATGTCCTGCCAAGTTGATATGGTTTTTCTTCCAGCAGGACGATGGTATTAGTTGGTTTGTCCCGATTTAGGAGCCGTGACTCCGTAAAACCTCCGTGGTCCTCGGGACTGGGCCATGAGGTTGACATGTGTTCACTCGGGGAATGGCGACTCGTATCACTTCACTCATTCCCCCAATTGTAGGCGATTATCACTAATTTCTCCACAGTTCACAAGGCGACTTAATGTCCCACTGATTTACACTCATTAGAAATTGATCCATTAAGATCAGAGGCCGATGAATGGTGACTGAACCGAAAGGTATCCTACCCGCCCTCATGTCGGCGTCGCGCATTGTTCCCCCAATTAACAAATTCATCACCTTATTATGGTGGTTTCCTGGACTTAATGTCCCACATTATACATGGAGAACAGTTACGACACTTCCTATTGTGAAATGAGGCCACTAATCACGTTTCGGCCATCGTAAACACCACGTTCCTGACCTCATTATAGCCAGACACTCAACCATTTGGGTCTCCCCACACGACTTTCCCATGCCACTCACCCACGAGACTTTACCCAAGCCCATGTGTCTCTCCACGCATGCGCTAAGACCCTTCTGTTGGTTCTTTCTTCCAATCCCAAGTATAATGTGAACCAACAGCAACATATTAAGGATATCTATTCACAGTGGAAAGTTTATCCCATATAACTTTCGGGAAAATACCCATATTTTCCACATGTCTGGTGCTGAAGTTTGTGATTATTCGCACCGCCACTTTTTGTTGGGTTATTAAAGGTTTAAAGTGATTGGCCGTTGTAGATCCCCAAGCACAAATACCATAAGTGAGGTAAGGGCATATTAGAGTGATATAAAGTAAGGAGCACCCTTTGGGGTACATAGTATCGTATCTTGGAAAGGGTACCTACTGTTTTGGAAACTTTCTTAGTTATATGCTGGATGCAGGTCTGAAATTTAAGATTACAATCAAAGTGGAGACCTAGAAATTTGCCCTCAGTGTGTCTTGTAATGGGTGAACCATTTATCGATATGTTTAGCTGGATATTTAATGCCGTTTCCAAAAAGCATGAAGTAGGTTTTGTCTATATTGAGAGTAAGTTTGTTGGTCGTCATCCAGTTTGATATTAACAGAAGTACGAAGAAGTACAAAGGGAACAAAGGGCCATACAGGATATTGCAAGAAACCCAACATATTTCTATTCCTATGCAAAATCCAAGCTAAGAACTATCTGTAGAATTAGACCATTATTGAGAGGGGATTCATATACTGACGATGAACAGGAAATGAGTGAAATCCTAAAAGAACAGTATGAGTCGGTGTTCAGCAATCCACTAAATGACAGCAAGGTAGAAAATGCAGAAATATTTTTCACTCCAGCAGAAGGCTGTGCAGACCAACTAACTGACATTAGTACAAATCCCTGTAGACAGCCTGTATTGTCTGCATAGACAGCCTATGCTGTCTGCCAGCCGGGCAAAATGTAAGCTGTAAGCCTACATGCCTATTTCCCATAGTTTCCACCAGGGGGCAGGCCTCTGGGTGGGTATGCCCAGACCTGCATCCATCTTACTCACTCAGCGGCCTTGACTCAGTCAACAGGCCTACTCTTCTCTCCCTCGCAGGCCATGGGCACAAACACACTGCCTGTGTACCTTCACGATCTCAAATAAAGTAAGAAGCCTCCGAAGACTTATTGCATTCCCGCTACTGAGAACGACACAATCAACAACTGTAAACATTGGTTGACAGCGGCGGTCGCAGCAGATGTATTGCCCGAGGAGGGAAGGAAGTTGTCTTCACTTCATCACCCTACACAAGAAGCATCGGTCTCTCAACGAGTTATCCTGATGTCGTGTCTGAAAATCTCAGCATCCAGACACAGGTACAAGCAGGATCCAGGCCGAAATTTGTCGAATTTCTTCAAGAAATATTGTGGCGTCCCTCTGTGACTCCATGCCACAGAGTACCACACTGTTTAAGTCACATGCTCAGCCTTACCAGCATGTTCTGCTGTTGTTCAGCTCAGCACAGCTATTTCAGAAAGTCAGAGGTGAGTTTGTGGTGATTTCAGCGTCTAGTGTAGGTGTCTCCCTCGTGTGTTGTGAGGTGAGAGTAGGGAATGGCCGGGTTCCTCGCCTACTCACCCACGCTCGCCATAGTGTATGCCGCCACCATACACCACTTGCCACCTCTATGTTCTCACTCCCTCTCTGCCGTGTTTTCTGTGAATTTCCTTGTGAATTCTTGCCAGAGCTGTGTATCAGAGTGCCCGAGGTCACTCGAAGCCACGTGGAGCAAGTCACGTGGGATGTGACGAAGTCACGTGGGTTACCAAGCCAGACCTTCCAAGCCACGCTGTGGTCTGCTGCTCATATCAACACCACGATGCTGCCGCATCAACCCATGACGTCACCATGCCACTGATGTTACTCACGATGCTGCCCGACTCCACTGACGTCACTCACGATACTGCCCGACTTCAGGACGTCACCTCGCGACGTCACCCACGATGTTGCTGACGTCACCTCGCGATGTCACCCCATAACATCACCTCACGACATCACGCCTGACATCACCACATGATGTCACGTGTGCTGTAGTTTCACAGTGAGCAAATTGTTGCATTATTTTCGAGAAGTTTGAGAGAAGGTATGTCATGTGTTAATTTAATTCCTCTCAGTCAATGTTCTCACATGTTCGTGAATTGCTTAGTGTCAATTTTTGAACAGAAAAGCATCATTTGCTAGTAAGCCATGTTGTATCGCATGTGCAGTATGTGTGTGCAGTTTTCGTGTGTCCTGTGTTACTTGTCACCCAGTGTGACCCGCGCGCTTGACAGATGACATCAGTTAGTTCAGGCATCAGTTACGAGCATCCGAGCCCCTTGTACAGAAAGCTCTTTATATTCGCTGCTCGTGATGCCCTGCTGAATCGTACCCACGACGATTCTTCCATCAAGACTCATTTCAACTTCACTGCCTGACCGTCAGAGTG
Organism: Cherax destructor; assembly: GCA_009830355.1. Classification (NCBI taxonomy): domain Eukaryota; kingdom Metazoa; phylum Arthropoda; class Malacostraca; order Decapoda; family Parastacidae; genus Cherax; species Cherax destructor. The sequence goes on along the minus strand of WNWK01007156.1, from coordinate 72,410 downwards.
CAGTTATATGTAGACTAGCAGTCTCAGGACGATTAGACTATCCTCTGCTGTAACTTCAGTTGTCGAGAGAATGACACTCGTCAAGCCGCAGTTAAGCCTGTTGGCAGGTGACTGTCAGCCTTGTATCACAGCTTCACTGCGCAGCCTGCACAAAAATGATGTCACTTTGACTGCTAGCCCACTCACTGCAGTAAGGTGTATAAAGCCACTTTGACTGCTAGCCCACTCACTGCAGTAAGGTGTATGCTGTTATGACCTCCAGATGTTTCGCAGAGTTGTCTCTGCCACGACTCACTCCACTCGCCAGCAGTGACAGCCCCAGCGACAGTACCAGTCAAGAAATGTCCTCCTGAGTCGCCTGAAGAAGTCCTGTCCTGTTGCAACTACTGACGACGCCTCACTCGAGGGCACCAGCAGGTTGTGCCCCAGGTTGAGTGAACCCTGCAGCGACTACTACGATGACTGCTTCACCGTCCCAGAGGAGACCGTACCGTTACGTCACAGCTCAGGCGCAGCGATGTCTCCTGTGTTGCAGTATCTGTCCAGATGCAGGAAGGCGTGCAGTGATGCATCGATGCTCACTGCCTTAGACCACGAAGCACACCTTTTTTTTCTTCCCTCTATGTAGGAAGTTTTTTTTTCCATGTCCTTATGTATATGTACATACAGTGGACCCCCGAGTTTCGGTCACCTCGGAAATCGTACAATTATGTAAGTGTAATATTGTAAGTGCTTTTGTAAGTGTATTTTTTGGGGTCTGAAATGGACTAACCTAATAGACATTATTCCTTAACCCTTTGAGGGTCGAGAGACCCTCTCCCAAAAATTTTCATAAAAAAAACTATTTTTTCTTATGAAATGATAGAGTATCTTTTTCCTATCATAACGCCACCAAAATTATGAAATTTGATGAAAAACTAATGGAGTTATGCTCTCGCGAAGTTAGTGGTATCGATGACATTTACGCATCAGCGATTTCGCCCACTTTGAGCCCTATTTTCGGCAAATTCCAATGTTTCAGTCTAATAAAATTATAGCTATTTCGCTAGAGTTCTATTTGTTCTATAAATTGAGTAGAATAAATTGCCAATTTACCGATTTCAACTACCCAATAAGGTGGTCAGAAATTGGCAATTTGGCCAATTTCACACAAATTTCAAAAAATGCCAATTTCAAAATAGGGTCCAAAATAAACAAGACAGACATTCCTGGCACTCAAATAACATTTTATCTGTTCATTAGTCACGTCTCCAGGCCCCTCTTACATTACTTTTGCTTTCCGTTTTGAATTTTTATTCTCACAAAAAAATAGAAGATTTACTATTATGTATACAATTGCATCATTGTAGAAACGGTATAAATAATATCAGTGCACTTGTGCAAGAATATTAGACATGCCAGTTGATGTGTATTGGACACATGGCGTGATTTGTTTACTCTTGAACATCGACAAAAATCAAACATTTTCGCTACTTTGCGCTCAGTTTCAAGGTACTTGTCATCGTAAAACCAATCAAAATCATCACTATTTCTGTAATATATCTTCCTTTCTATTGAATGAGACCAAGAAAACCAGAATACAACCACAAATACCATACGAAAATACACCCGAAAGTCGCTGTTATAAACCAAAAAAACGGTCAGTTTTTTTTTTCTCATTATGCACTGCGTGCTTCAGGATTTTTTTTTATACTGCGCACATTGACCACGCAGACCCATTCTTTCATATGTAGGCCTGCCAGCTTTCTTCCACCAGATTTGAAGGCACTAGAATTTAGGCATACAAGTACGTGACTGACCCTGGCTGCACTGACGTACTAGTACGGAACCGACCCTCAAAGGGTTAAGGGAGTAAATTTATTCGGTAATGGCACTTGAGCAGCCTTCTGGAATGAATTATGACCGAAACTTGGTGGTCCACTGTATATGTTTTTATTTTGTGTTCTGTGCTCTGTTCTTGCGAGAGAGAGAGAGAGAGTGAGAGACCGATTTTTTTTTACTGCCAGTCATGGTCGACCATGGGTAGGTGGCCGAGTGATGTAGACAGCCTGTACTGTCTGCATAGACAGCCTATGCTGTCTACCAGCCGAGCAAAATGTAAGCTGTAAGCCTACATGCCTAGTTCCCATAGTTTCCACCAGGGGGCAGGCCTCTGGGTGGGTATACCCAGACCTGCATCCATCTCTCACTCAGCAGACTTGACTCAGTCAACAGGCCTACTCTTCTCTCCCTCGCAGGCCTGGGCCATGGGCACAAACACACTGCCTGTGCACCCTCACGATCTCTCAAATAAAGTAAGAAGCCTCCAAAGAAATCATTGTTACCCCGCCTTGCAGCAGAATGCTGAAATAGACTTTAGAAAACATCCCATAGATTTCGAAAAAGAAATAGACAACATGCCCACTCACTCAGCACCTGGACCAGATTCATGGAATGCTCTATTTATAAAGAAGTGCAAAGTACCATTAGCACAAGCCTTAGTTTTTAGTTTAATATCTTTATTATGCACCCCAAACCCATCCTGTGGGCAGTAGTCAAAAGATTACAGAGGTACATAATGGGTCCAGGGACTGGACCCCCATTTTGATAGCTGAGCAAGTGCCCTCAGTATTCTTTGGAGAAAGAGCTTAGATCTAGGTGAAATACCGGAGGCCTTAAAGAGTGCAGACATAGTTCCTTTGCATAAGGGAGGTAGTAGAGCACTAGCTAAAAATTAGACCAGTAGCCCTAACTTCTCACATCATAAAAATCTTCGAAAGAGTGATGAGACGGCAGATAAAAAAGTTCATGGACCAACACAACCAGCATAACCCGAACCAGCATGGTTTTAGAGCAGGACGATCATGCCTGTCACAGCTGCTGAACTATTATGACAGAATGATGGAGGCATTGGAAGACAATGAAAACGCAGATGTGATTTACACAGATTTTGCAAAGGTGTTTGACAAATGCGATCATGGAGTGATAGCACACAAAATGAGGGCCATGGGCATTATGGGAAAGGTAGGCAGATGGATTTTCGGGGTCCTAACACACACAACACAAAAAGTAGTAGTGAACAGGGCAAGATCCAGCATCAGCAAGGTTAAAAACTCAGTGCCCCAAGGCACTGTCCTGGCACCTCTGCTGTTTCTCATCCTCATAGCAGACATAGATAAAAACACCCATCATACTTTTGTATCATTTGTAGATGACTTCAAATCGCTAGTGCTCCCTCATTTAGATTATTGCTCAGTGCTGATGGCCCCGTTCAAAGCAGAAGAAATATCAGAGCTGGAACAAATACAGAGATCGTTTACGGCTCACACTGAGCCAGTAGAACATCTAAATTATTGGGAACACCTTCAAGTCTCGAACATGTACTCATTGGAGCGGAGGAGAGATAGATACATGATAATATATACCTGGAAAGTACTCGAGGGCTTGGTCCCAAATCTGCACACTGCCATAACAGCATACTGGAATGAGAGATATGGGAGGAAGTGTAAAATAAACCCAGTGAGGAGCAGGGGTGTGGTGGGGACAATAAGGGAACACTGTATCAACATCTGGGGTCCCAGACTATTCAAAATCATACCAGAAGATATCCAAAACACAGCTGGGACAAGTGTAGAAGCCTTCAAGAGGAAACTGGACAAGTATCTTCACCAGGTGCCAGATCAACCAGGCTGTGATGGATATGTGGGGCAGCGAGCTTCCAGCAGCAACAGCCTGGTTGACCAGGAAAGCACCAGATGAGCCTGGCCAATGGCCGGGCTCAGAGTAGAGATACTCTCAAAATTCTTCAAAGGTTCAAAGGTAAAGGTAAGCTCGCTGTTTACAGTTTTACTAAGTATACCTGGGTTTAGGTGGGAGAAGACATAGAATTGGTTTAAGGAGTCGAGTTGCATTTGGGAGGTCATTGATGTAAATAAGAGAGAGTAGAGGACCTAGGACACTTCCCTGTGGCACTCCAACAACTACAGGCTGAGTATTGGAAGTCACACCATTTGTGTATACATACTGCTGTCTACCACCAAGATAATATTTTAGGTAATTGAGAGTGTCCTCTGACCCCACAATGCTCTAGTTTTAGGTGCAAGATATTGTGGTCTACTGTATCAAATGCTTTCTGCAGGTCTATGAAGAGCCCCAGAGGATATTCATATTTTTAAATTGCTGTACAGTGGACCCCCGGATTACATGATTAATCCGTTCCAGAGGGCTTAACTTAAACCGAATATAACTTAATCCGAATCTATTTTCCCCATAAGAAATAATGGAAATTCAATTAAACCGTTCCAGACAACCAAAAGTATTAAAATAAATATTGTTTACACATTAACTTACACAGTACATGTATATATAATTTTTTTTTTTTTTATTAACACATCGGCCGATTCCCACCAAGGCAGGGTGGCCAAAAGAAAAACTTTCATCATCATTCACTCCATCACTGTCTTGCCAGAAGGGTGCTTTACACTACAGTTATAAAACTGCAACATTAACACCCTCCTTCAGAGTGCCGGCACTGTACTTCCCATCTCCAGAACTCAAGTCCGGCCTGCCGGTTTCCTGAATCCTTCATAAATGTTACTTGCTCACACTCCAACAGCACGTCAAGTATTAAAACCATATGCCTCCATTCACTCCTATCAAATACGCTCACACATGCTTGCTGGAAGTCCAAGCCCTCGCACACAAAACTTCCTTTACCCTCCTCCAACCTTTCCTAGGCCGACCCCTACCCCGCCTTCCCTCCACTACAGATTTATACACTCGAAGTCACTCTGTCTCGTTCCATTCGCTCTACATGTCCAAACCACCTCAACAACCCTCCTCAGCTCTCTGGACAATCGTTTTGGTAATCCCGCACCTCCTCCTAATTTCCAAACTCCGAATTCTCTGCATTATATTCACACCACACATTGACCTCAGACATGACATCTCCACTGCCTCCAGCCTTCTCCTCGTTGCAACATTCATCACCCATGCTTCACACCCATATAAGAGCGTTGGTATAACTATACTCTCATACATTCCCTCTTTACTTCCATGGACAAGGTTCTTTGTCTCCACAGTCTCCGAAGTGCTCCACTCACCCTTTTCCCCTCATCAATTCTATGATTCACCTCATCCTTCATAGACCCATCCGCCGACATGTCCACTCCCAAATATCTGAATACATTCACCTCCTCCATACTCTCTCCCTCCAATCTGATATCCAATCTTTCGTCACCTATTCTTTTTGTTATCCTCATCACCTTACTCTTTCCTATATTCACTTTCAATTTTCTTCTTTACACACCCTACCAAATTCATCCACCAACCTCTGCAGCTTCTCTTCAGAATCTCCCAAAAGCACAGTGTCATCAGCAAAAAGCAACTGTGACAACTCCCACTTTGTACTATTTGCTTCTTTATCTTTTAGCCCAACACCTCTTGCCAAGACCCTCGCATTCACTTCTCTTACAACCCCATCTATAAATATATTGAACAACCACGGTGACATCACACATCCTTGTCTAAGGCCCACTTTTACTGGGAAATAGTCCCCTTCCCTCCTACACACTCTAACCTGAGCCTCACTATCCTCATAAAAACTCTTCACTGCTTTCAGTAACCTTCCTCCTATTCCATACACCTGCAACATCTGCCACATTGCCCCCCTATCTACCCTATCATACGCCTTTTCCAAATCCATAAATGCCACAAAAACATCTTTACCCTTATCCAAATACTGTTCACCTATATGTTTCACTGTAAACACTTGGTCTACACACCCCTACCTTTCCTAAAGCCCCTTGTTCATCTGCTATCCTGCTTTCTGTTTTACTCTTAATTCTTTCAATAATAACTCTACCATACACTTTACCAGGTACACTCAACAGACTTATTCCCCTATAATTTTTGCACTCTCTTTGTCCCCTTTGCCTTTATACAAAGGAACAATACACGCTCTCTGCCAATCCCTAGGTACCTTAACCTCTTCCATACATTTATTAAATAATAGCACCAACCACTCCAAAATTATATCCCCACCTGCTTTTAACATTTCTATCTTTATCCCATCAATCCCAGCTGCCTTACCCCTTTCATTCTACCCACTGCCTCACGAACTTCCCTACACCCACAACTGGCTCTTCCACCCTCCTACAAGATGTTATTCCTCCTTGCCCTACACACGAAATCACAGCTTCCCTGTCTTCATCAACATTTAACAAATCCTCAAAATATTCTCTCCATCTTCCCGATACCTCTAACTCTCCATTTAATAACTCTCCTCTCCTATTTTTAACTGTCAAATCCATTTGTTCTCTAGGCTTCCTCAACTTATTAATCTCATTCCAAAACTTTTTCTTATTTTCAACAAAATTTGCTGATAACATCTCACCCATCTCTCATCTGCTCTCTTTTACATTGCTTCACCACTCTTTAACCTCTCTTTTCTCTCCATATACTCTTCCCTCCTTGCATCACTTCTACTTTGTAAAAACCTCTCATATGCTAACTTTTCTCCCTTACTACTCTCTTTACATCATCATTCCACCAATCGCTCCTCTTCCCTCCCGCACCCACTCGCCTGTAACCACAAACTTCTGCTGAACACTCTAACACTACATTTTTAAATCTACCCCATACATTTTCAACCCCATTGCCTACACTCTCACTAGCCCATCTATCCTCCAATAGTTGTTTATATCTTACCCTAACTGCCTCCTCTTTTAGTGTATAAACCTTCCCCTCTCTTTGACTTACTGAGTCTATTTTCCTTGTATCCCATCTACCTTTTACTCCCACTGTAGCTATAACTAAAAAGTGATCTGATATATCTGTAGCCCTCTATAAACATGTACATCCTGAAGTCTACTCATCAGTCTTTTATCTACCAATACATAGTCCAACAAACTACTGTCATTACCCCCTACATCATATCTTGTATACTTATTTATCCTCTTTTTCTTAAAATATGTATTACCTATAACTAAACCCCTTTCTATACAAAGTTCAATCAAAGGGCTCCCATTATCATTTACACCTGGCACCCCAAACTTACCTACTACACCCTCTCTGCATGTTTCTCCCACTTTAGCATTTAGGTCCCCTACCACAATTACTCTCTCATTTGGTTCAAAAGTTCCTATACATTCGCTTAACATCTCCCAAAATCTCTCTCTCTCCTCTACACTCCTCTCTTCTCCAGGTGCATACACGCTTATTATGACCCACTTTTCGCATCCGACCCTTATTTTAATCCACATAATCCACAGACTCCGAAGTGCACCACTCACCCTTTTCCCCTCATCAATTCTATGATTCACCTCATCCTTCATAGACCCATCTGCTGACATGTCCACTCCCAAATATCTGAATACATTCACCTCCTCCATACTCTCTCCCTCCAATCTGATATCCAATCTTTCATCACCTAATCTTTTTGTTATCCTCATCACCTTACTCTTTCCTATATTCACTTTCAATTTTCTTCTTTTACATACCTTACCAAATTCATCCACCAACCTCTACAACTTCTCTTCAGAATCTCCCAAAAGCACAGTGTCATCAGCAAAAAGCAACTGTGACAACTCCCACTTTGTATTTGATTCTTTGTCTTTTAACCCCACACCTCTTGCCAAGACCCTCGCATTCACTTCTCTTACAACCCCATCTATAAATATATTGAACAACCATGGTGACATCACACATCCCTGTCTAAGGCCTACTTTTACCGAGAAATAATCTCCCTCTCTCCTACACACTAACCTGAGCCTCACTATCCTCATAAAAGCTCTTCACTGCTTTCAGTAACCTACCTCCTATTCCATACACCTGCAACATCTGCCACATTGCCCCCCTATCCACATTATCATATACCTTTTCCAAATCCATAAATGCCACAAAAACCTCTTTACCCTTATCCAAATACGTACATACTGTTCACCTATATGTTTTACTGCAAACACTTGGTCTACACACCCCCTACCTTTCCTAAAGCCACCTTGTTCATCTGCTATTCTGCTCTCCGTCTTACTCTTAATTCTTTCAATAATAACTCTACCATACACTACCTGGTATACTCAACAGACTTATTCCCCTATAATTTTTGCACTCTCTTTTGTCCCCTTTGCCTTTATACAAAGGAACAATACACGCTCTCTGCCAGTCCCTAGGTACCTTACCCTCTTCCATACATGTATTAAATAATAGCACCAACCACTCCAAAACTATATCTCCGCCTGCTTTTAACATTTCTACCTTTATCCCATCAATCCCAGCTGCCTTACCCCCTTTCATTCTACCCACTGCCTCACGAATTTCCCACACTCACAACTGGCTCTTCCGCACTCCTACAAGATGTTATTCCTCCTTGCCCTATACACGAAATCACAGCTTCCCTGTCTTCATCAACATTTAACAACTCCTCAAAATATTCCCTCCATCTTCCCGATACCTCTAACTCTCCATTTAATAACTCTCCTCTCCTATTTTTAACTGTCAAATCCATTTGTTCCCTAGGCTTCCTCAACTTATTAATCTCACTCCAAAACTTTTTCTTATTTTCAACAAAATTTGTTGATAACATCTCACCCATTCTCTCATTTGCTCTCTTTTTACATTGCTTGACCACTCTCTTAACCTCTCTTTTTTTCTTCATATACTCTTCCCTCCTTGCATCACTTCTACTTTGTAAAAACCTCTCATATGCTAACTTTTTCTCCCTTACTACACTCTTTACATCATCATTCCACCAATCGCTCTTCTTCCCTCCCGCACCCACTTTTCTGTAACCACAAACTTTAGCTACAACTAAAAAGTGATCTGATATATCTGTGGCCCCTCTATAAACATGTACATCCTGAAGTCTACTCAACAGTCTTTTATCTACCAATACATAGTCCAACAAACTACTGTCATTACACTCTACATCATATCTTGTATACTTATTTATCCTCTTTTTCTTAAAATATGTATTACCTATAACTAAACCCCTTTCTATACAAAGTTCAATCAAAGGGTTCCCATTTTCATTTACACCTGGCACCCCAAACTTACCTACCACACCCTCTCTACATGTTTCTCCTACTTTAGCATTTAGGTCCCCTACTACAATTACTCTCTCACTTGGTTCAAAGGTTCCTATACATTCGCTTAACATCTCCCAAAATCTCTCTCTCTCTCCTCTACACTCCTCTCTTCTCCAGGTGCATACACGCTTATTATAACCCACTTTTCGCAACCGACCCTTATTTTAATCCACATAATCCTTGAATTTACACATTTATATTCCCTCTTCTCCTTCCATAACTGGTCCTTTAACATTATTGCTACCCCTTCCTTAGCTCTAACTCTCTCAGATACTCCTGACTTAATCCCATTTATTTCTCCCCACTGAAACTCGCCTACCCCCTTCAGCTTTGTTTCGCTTAGGGCCAGGACATCCAACTTCTTTTCATTCATAACATCAGCAATCATCTCTTTCTTATCATCCGCACTACATCCACGCACATTCAAACATCCCAGTTTTATAAAGCTTTTCTTATTCGTTTTTTTTAGTAAATGTGTACAGGAGAATGGGTTACTAGCCCATTGTTCCTGGCATTTTAGTCGCTTTATACGACACGCATGGCTTACGGAGGAAGAATTCTTTTCCACTTCCCCATGGACAATAGAGGAAATAAAGAAGAACAAGAGCTATTAAGAAAAAGAAGAAAAACATAGATGTGTGTATGTATATATGTGCATGTGCATGCCTGTGTAGTGTAACCTACTTGTAAGTAGAAGTAGCTAGATATACCTGTTATCCAGCGTGTTTATGAGACAGAAAAAAAACACCAGCAATCCTACCATCATGTAAAACAGTTTCAGGTTTCTGTTTCACAGTCACCTGGCAGGACGGTAGTACCTCCCTGGGTGGTTGCTGTCTACCAACCTACTACCTACAAAGTCTCCATATCTTCCAGTATTTGCGATCTCTGTTTTGTGACCATATTTGCACCTTTCGCAACAACAGCTTCCTTGATTTCATTTTCCTTGGCCACGCTGGAAGCGATGGTTGTATAGGCTTTGCCATACAGCCTGGCCAGCTCAGTGACATGTACTCCACTTTCATATTTTGCAATGATCTCTTTTTCCAGTTCCAACGTATTTCTGACCTCCTTTACCACAGGGCTGGCACTAAGAGCTTACTTTGGGCCCATGGTGGCTTATTTAGCAGTTGCAAGCACTAAAAGCAATGGAATAATGAAAAAATGTATGGTATGAATGCGTGGGTGACAGTCACTCACTGGTAAACAATGGCACACTGACTCTGGATGGAGTGTTGGGCCATGTGGGCCACGCGTATGCATCCAGGATGAATTACTAATTCTGAGCGGATCTACGAATACCTAACCCATATTTTTACGAAAAAATTTTACTAATTCCAAATTTTACGAAATCCGACACCTACAAAATCCGGGGGTCCACTGCATATTCACTGCTCACTATAAGCTAAGTATAAAAATATTTTAAGGTAAATAATGTGTGTATTGTATATGCATTGTTTAGGCCTATATGATAGTGTAAACATGTTAGCAGGCTTTTATATGCATTTGAAAGTGAAAAAAAAAAAAAAGCTGTTTCACTTTACAGTCATTTTTGCTTTATAACAGTAACCTGGAACCTAACTTGCTGTATAAGAGGGGCCAGTAGCCCGGAACCTAACCTGCTGTATAAGTGGGGCCTGCTTCATTTTTAATTTACATGCATTTTTTCCCATTAAGACCAGCCATTACAGTGAACTGTTAAATAAAAAATTGCTACTTGTTATTGGCCTAGTATTATTTTAATATACAGTGCCATACATAATATTAATGTATAGAATGAAAACAGAAAATATAATACTCGAGATCCAATATACAGTGGTCCCTCAGTTTTCGCCGAAAATTCGTTCCAGAATGCTGCTCAAGTGCCATTACCGAACGAATTTACTTCCTTAAGAAATAATGTCACGTAGGTTAGTCTATTTCAGACCCCCAAAAATACACTTGCAACAGCACTTACGAAAATACACTTACATAAATATTCGAGTTTGGAGATGCACGAAAACCGAGGGACCACTGTACATACTTCTCCAATACACAAATAACCCACACATAAGAGAGAGGAGCTTATGATGAAGTTTCGGTCCGACTAAGTAACATCAAATCGAATATCTATGTATTAAACCTGTATGGGTTATACAACTTAATAGAGCTCTAACAGAGCAATATGTAGTCCCAATAATTCGATTTCAATGGTTTTACCTTTAATATCAAGACATTAATATATAATATTCTTCTAAATACATTTTTCAGCACAAGCTATTCTTTGTGAGTTTTATTTACTTATATCTGCTTCTAAATACACCAACAGGAGGGTGCCCCAGTGAGTGAAGTCCCCAAAATAAGTAGCAGCAGCACCTCATCCTCCAGTGTCCAGAAGTCATCCTTCAGTGATGGAGGGTCCACATCATCCTTTAAAAGCTCCTCCTCAAAGACTGTTATTCAGTCCTCATCCAGTTTTGAGAGTTCCTCTAATGATGGCCTTGAAGGCTTGCCAAAGGAGATGAGGGAGAAGCTGATGTTCAGCGACTCAGGATTTGGTTCGTTGAAGACTAGCACGTGCTCCTCACCGGCACCCAGTGAAGCTGGATCGGAAACATCTCGAGTTTCATCTACCATGGAGTTTGATCTGGGGAAAAGAGCTCCCATGCGCACCGAAGTGGCTTTTAATGTTACAAGTCCTAGCCAGCCTACACCCCAGCCTGTATTTCAACAGACATCTCAGCCAATGTATCAACAAGGTCCTTATCCTCAACCACAGCCACCACCTCAGCCCCAGTTCCAGTCACCCCAGTTCCAGTCACCCCAGCCCCAGTTTCAGTCACCCCAGCCCCAGTTTCAATCACCCCAGCCTCAGTTCCAACCCTCGCCACAAGCCCAGTTCCAACCCTCACCACAAGCCCAGTTCCAACCCTCACCACAAGCCCAGTTCCAACCCTCACCACAAGCCCAGTTCCAACCCTCACCACAAGCCCAGTTCCAACCCTCACCACAAGCCCAGTTCCAACCCCCACCACAAGCCCAGTTCCAGCCTTCACCACAACCCCAGTTCACACCACCATCCAAACCAAAATTCCAACCCCCACCACAATCCCAGTTCCAACCCCCACCACAACCCCAGTTCACACCACCCCAACCTCAATTCCAGCCTCTGTTCCAGAAGTCACCACTCTTCATGCCCCAAGAACCTCTTAAGCAAATGTTTGAGCAGTTCCCTCAGGCTGGTGCTCCAGGTCTCCAACAAATGGCCAAGGCTGCCCAGGTTCCACCTCCTGCTGCACAGGTTGTAGGCTCGGGAAATCAATCTAACATAAGTGTTACGGAGGAGAATGGCCGACGTATTCTCACCTCCCAGACCTCCAATGTTGTGAAAGAGAAGGATGGCATTATGGAGCACAAAGAAACTGCAGCCGAGATTACTGATAAAGAAAGTCAGGCTGCCAGGAGAGAAGCAACTACCAAGATACTGCATGAGGAAGAGGACCCAGAAGGAAAATTCAAGCGTTCAGAGGCAGCTGATGCGGCCGAAGTGAGTGAATCTTGTATACAACATATGCCTGATGGCTCTGTGATGTCTGTCAAGAAAAGCTCATCTAGCACATCTTCCCTCAAAAAGTCTTTTTCCTCTACAACTGGGGATGCAGGTCCATTTTTCCAAAGTCCAGAGTTTCCTCCTGGATTTGGTGACCTGAAAAACCTTATGAATCGTGGGCAATCCCTAATGTCTCAGATGTCTACAGACTCCATGGCTTCTACTTTATCCGGAAGGTCTGGATTCACCGATATGTCTAATTTCTCTCATTTCAGTGATCCTTCTTCACAATATTCTGGTATGTCAAACTTTAGCAATATGTCCAATTTCTCAGATATGTCTCGGATGTCCTCGAGGCTGCCAAACCAGAATGCCCCAAACACTGGAAATATGGCCCAAGACTTCAACTCGAGAATTAACAAGTCTTTCTCCTCATCTTCCAGTTCTTTTAATAAATCTTCATTCTCGTCTAACTTTGGTGATAATTTTTAAATTGCTTGTTTAGTATTTATTAATTAAAGCTCACTGACAGTGGCAGCCATTCATCTTTGTTCATTTAATGCTCTGATGTTTATGCTTATCCTTCATAAATCCCCCAGACATTGCTTTTGTTTCAGACTTGATATTATTGGAATACTATTGTTATCCAACTCAGGAAAGGGGTAGGGATTAGGACAAGTCCTAAAGTATGCATTCTGGTACTCTTACCACTGGTCCAATCCTAAGATTGACTGTCCTGCCAAGGGTTCAAAACCTACCCTCTCTCCTGAGTTATTTATAATTGCATTATGATTTTGGCGAGTCACTCTTGCTATCACTGTACATTTTGTTTATAACTCAAAACTGGAACCAAGCTTATGGAAATTTAGATAGCTTGGCCCTATATTGGCACTGCAAAATCAATGATCAGAAATAGTTTTAAATTACTATTGCTCAAAATTTTAGCTATACTGCACGAATTATTGCGAGACAGGAATCCAGTATTATTGCTAGCTTTTACTTGTTATTTAATAAATGTAATGTGTGTCTATCATGACAGCTGCTGTGAAAGACATATGTATACTGTCATTAATGTTAAGAGTCATTAAATTAAGTAACATATTTTGTTTTATACGCTGTGTGTATTTTGAATAAAATGTTCCATTATTTATTCAGTTATTTTCTTTATTTGCTTCATGTTAAATACTCTCAACATACCTGCAATGCCACCTCTTCGAAACTTCCTTAGTTTTTAATATGGTATTGAGCAGCATATGCAAATTAGTGCAATGGGACACAGCCGTTTATAAATTTGAAAAAGTACTCGACAAAATAATGAAACAAAGTGCAGTATAATGCGATCTTTCATTGACAATATTTTGTCCACACAGTGGGCTTTTATAGTGAAAAAAAAAAAAGAGATCTATCTGGGGAAAAAGGATGTGGATACAGTAGACCCCCAGCTAACGATCAAAATTCATTGCAGAAGCCTGCTCAAGTGCCATTACCGAACGAATTTACTTCCTTAAGAAATAATGTCACGTAGGTTAGTCTATTTCAGACACCCAAAAATACACTTCCACAAGCACTTACAATATTATACTTGCATAACTGTACAATTTCCGGGGTGATCGTTAGCCGGGGGTCCACTGTATATAGGGAGTGGTGACACGAGTCAGGTGGTGTGTTTTTGCTTACCTCTTTGGTAGACTAATGATAGGGTTGACAAAAAATATAAGTATATAAAGGAGAGAAACTGCAGCAGGCCTATTGGCCCATACCAGGTAGGTCCAACTCAAGCACAGACCCACTAACAAATTTCTACCCAACCCATTTTAATGCTACCAAGGATAAAATAATAGTCGATTGAAGGACTGAAAATGCTGTTCCATCAAGGCCCCTTGAGTGCAGGTGCAGGGCTCTTGATTAAAGGAATGGGACTTTTGCTTCCTCTTCTTTGAATCAAACATGAGTGCCTATTCCCCAAGATATGTGACCCCTACAGGTTTAATGCATTCCTTTGAATAAAATGAAAAAAATGTCCCTTCAAGAAAAAGGGGTTGGGGAAAGGCTTGATCTGAGGAAATGAAGTATTTCTCCATTGGACTGGGGTAGTTTTCATCCCAAAGAGTACCCCTCCCCCCCAAAAAATAAAAAATATATAATGCTCCCTCTATTTAACCTGATTTGCTTTAATGAAGGGCAAGTGTAAACCCACATGGGTCATATAGCACCTGGGTAATGGGAACCATTCAGGTTTCATTTAGAAAAGTAAAGTTCCTCGGATCAAGAGCCCTTGACCATCATCAAGGCACTTTCCTTGAAGCAACACCCATTTTCCTCAGTGGAGGTTACTTGTACTGAGCAACTGGACATCTTCCCTTCCTTGCATCAAACCTAACTGCCTCCCATTTTCCAGCTGCTGTGTGACTTGTTGCTTCCCCTCGACCAACATAATCTACAGACAGGCATTTATTTTTAATTCTCCGGCTGTAGGTAGTGACCCAACAAAGAAGAAAACACTTGGAGCTAGTGATCATTTGGTTCTGTGTTTTGATTATATAGTTGAGCTACAAGTGGAGAGGGGAGCAGGAATAGGAAGGGAAAAACGAAACTACAAAAAGGGGGACTACACAGGCATGAGGAACTTCCTACAAGACGTTCAGTGGGAGAGAGAATTGGCAGGAAAACCAGTAAAAGAAATGATGGAATATGTGACAACAAAATGCAAAGCGACAGGGGAGAGGTTTGTTCCCAAGGGAAACAGAAGTACATGTAATGGGAAAACCAGAACGAGTCCTTGGTTCACCCAAAGGTGTAGGGAGGCAAAAACTAAGTGCACTAGAGAATGGAAAAAGTACAGAAGACAAAGGACCCAGGAAAATAGAGATTAGCCAAAGAGCCAGACACGAATATGTACAGGTAAGAAGGGAGGCTCAGCGACAATATGAAAGTGACATAGCATCAAAAGTCAAGTCTGATCCGAAGCTGTTGTATAGCCACATCAGGAGGAAAACAACAGTCAAGGACCAGGTAATCAGGCTGAGGAAGGAAGGTGGGGAGTTCACAAGAAACGACCAAGAGGTATGTGAGGAGCTCAACATGAGATTTAAAGAAGTATTTACAGAGGAGACAGGAAGGACTCCAGGAATTCAGAATAGGGAGGTATACCAACAAGTGCTGGATGAAATACACACAACCGAGGAGGAGGTGAAGAAGCTGCTATGTGAACTCGATACCTCAAAAGTGGTGGGACTTGACAACATTTCTCCGTGGGTCCTTAGAGAGGGAGCAGAGATGTTGAGTGTGCCACTAACAAAAATCTTCAACACATCCATTGAAACTGGGCAACTACCTGAGGTGTGGAAGATGGCAAATGTAGTCCCAATTTTTAAGAAAGGAGACAGACACGAGGCATTAAACTACAGACCTGTGTCACTGACGTGTATAGTATGCAAAGTCATGGAGAAGATCATCAGGAGAGTGGTGGAGCACCTAGAAAGACACAAGCTTATGAACGACAACCAGCATGGTTTCAGGGAAGGAAAATCCTGTGTCACAAACCTACTGGAGTTTTATGACAAGGTAACAGAGGTAAGACACGAGAGAGAGGGGTGGATAGACTGCATTTTCTTGGACTGCAAGAAGGTGTTTGACACAGTTCCTCACAAGAGGTTAATGCAAAAGCTAGAGGATCAGGCACACGTAACAGGAAAGGCACTGCAATGGATCTCAGAATATCTGACAGGGAGGCAACAACGAGTCATGGTATGTGACGAGGTGTCAGAGTGGGCACCTGTGACGAGTGGGGTTCTACAGGGGTCAGTTCTAGGACCTGTGCTGTTTTTGGTATATGTGAATGACATAACGGAAGGGATAGACTCAGAAGTGTTCCTGTTTGCAGATGATGTGAAGTTAATGAGAAGAATTAGATCAGTCGAGGATCAGGCAGGACTACAAAGAGACCTGGACAGGCTACAAGCCTGGTCCAGTAACTGGCTCCTTGAATTTAACCCTGCCAAATGTAAAGTCATGAAGATCGGGGAAGGGCAAAGAAGACTGCAGACAGAGTATAGTCTAGGTGGCCAAAGACTGCAAACCTCACTCAAGGAAAAAGATCTTGGGGTGAGTATAATACCGAGCACATCTCCTGAGGCACACATCAATCAGATAATTGCTGCAGCATACGGGCGGCTGGCAAACCTAAGAATAGCATTCCAATACCTCACTAAGGAATCGTTCAAGACTCTGTACACCATATACGTCAGGCCCATACTGGAGTATGCAGCACCAGTTTGGAACCCACACCTGGTCAAGCACGTCAAGAAATTAGAGAAAGTGCAAAGGTTTGCAACAAGACTAGTCCCAGAGCTAAGGAGATTGTCCTACGAAGAAAGGTTAAGGGAAATCGGCCTGACGACACTAGAGGATAGGAGGGTTAGGGGAGACATGATAACGACATATAAAATACTGCGAGGAACAGACAAGGTGGACAGAGACAAGATGTTCCAGAGAGGGAGGACAGAAACAAGGGGTCACAATTGGAAGTTAAAGACTCCTATGAGTCAAAGGGATGTTAGGAAGTATTTCTTCAGTCATAGAGTTGTCAGGAAGTGGAATAGCCTAGAAAGTGACGTAGTGGAGGCAGGAACCATACATAGTTTTAAGACGAGGTTTGATAAAGTTCATGGAGCAGGGAGAGAGAGGACCTAGTAGCAATCAGTGAAGAGGTGGGGCCAGGAGCTATGACTCGACCCCTGCAACCACAAATAGGTGGATGACTCTTCAGGACTGTAACATCCCCACCCATCATTCATAGTGCAGGCACTACTTGCTACCTCCAGGCCTGGTCACAAACCGGGCTGTGGGGGCATTGACCCCTGAAACCTCTCAAGGTATACTCCAGGACCAACATCTCAAAGAAAATGTCAGGAGAGCTTCCAGTTCCACTCAGAATTTATCTACACAGACTCAGCATTATGCTGACCAAGGAAGTATACTGGGAAATGGGAAGTATACATCATTTTGGGTCAGGATCCTCATCAAAACTCTTGTAGACCTCAGGAAAGATGAATATATGTATAAGAGTTTTCCTGGTTTTGGGAAGGAATTAATACAAAATAGTTACATTATGCTTGTTTCCCAATTTTAGTACCCCCGTGGTTTAGCGCTTCTTTTTTATTATAATAATAATCCCAATTTTAGTGAAATTTTGTTGTCCCTATAAACCCAAAATAACCTAAGAGGTTTGGGAAATGTCAGGTTGGCATCCATTCTTTCTCAGAATTCCTCAACGGGGTCTCGGCATTATCCTGAACAAGAAAATGCATGCACTAAGGAAACCTGGAAACTTATTTCAGGTCAGGGTCCTTCTCAGTCTAAAATAAAATTAAACCTTCTCTCTTTCCGTTTGGTCTCGGAGAAATATCCTCCCGTTGTACAGCGCTGTATGACCCTAGTGGGTTTAGCGCTTCTTTTTGATTATAATAATAATAAATCTCTTTGTTGTAAGTACTACACCATCTAGAGAGAAAAAAAAGGGACCATTATCAGCCATGTTCTAGCTTACCTTCTGGGAGTGGTGCTGTAATGGTCTCGTCACTTCAAAAGGAAATCAAAGCATCTTGGGCTGGGTTAGACAAGCCTCCAATTAGACACTTGCAGGATACCAGACAAGACTATCCATGATGGAAACGTTGTCAGAAATTGCCTGCAGAGATTGGCCTTATTGCTGATTCACCCATCACTTATTATCTGAAAGAGAAATGCATGGTTAGTGATATCTAATCAGGCAGCTTTGCTAGTCTAGTCTAGTCAATTCTGAAGGTGTCAGAACCCAGAATCTGGTACTGGTGTTATACAAGAGTTGTCTGGTACTTCTCACCCCTACAAGACTGACTAGAAGTACCTCTCCCCCTACAAGATTTAACTATGGAAGTACCTCTCATCCCTTACAAGACTGTCTATGGAAGTACCTCTCACCCCTACAAGACTATGGAGGCACCTCTCACCCCTACAAGACTATGGAGGCACCTCTCACCCCTACAAGACAATGGAGGCACCTCTCACCCCTACAAGACTGACTATGGAAGTACCTCTCACCCCTACAAGACTATGGAGGCACCTCTCACCCCTACAAGACTGACACAACCTAGAAACTTCCCTCAAACAAAATTCTTCGTTCCACAAGTTTTATATTTTTTTACGATACAAGGAGGCAACCCCCAATACATACTTGAATGACCACATACTATAACATGAACTCTCGACCCTTGTCATCCAACACATCTACTTCTATCCTTTGCAAAGAGGGTCCACATCAATTATATATAATTATTATTATAATAACTAAGCGCTAAACCACAATAATGATGCGGTTCAAGTTGATAGCTGTCCCCCACACCATTAGCCTGACCTCAGTGGAAGTCTAATATTTTACCATCAATTCATGCCGTGGGTGGGAATAGTTGATTTAGAGAAAGACCTGTCTAGTATGGGCCAGTAGGCATCCCCCTCCTCAATTCTTAATTTTCCTATCATTGATATATTTTGTTATCCAGCACTGTGATGATGGACATATCCTTACATAAATTCTGTTTCAGTTGTGTATAGGAGAGGCTATCCTGATAAATGACACTTCCCTAGTAATTGAAACTTCAGCTTTCCATAGTGTTCCTCAATTCTTGGCCATTAGGCTTTCTGTAGTGTTCCTCAATTTTTGGCCAGTAGGCTTCCTGCAATGTTCCTCAATTCTTGGCCAGTAGGCTTCCTGGAATGTTCCTCAATTCTTTGTCAGTAGGCTTCCTGGAATGTTCCTCAATTCTTGGCCAGTAGGCTTCCTATAATGTTCCTCAATTCTTGGCCAGTAGGCTTCCTGGAATGTTCCTTAATTCTTGGCCAGTAGGCTTCCTGGAATGTTCCTTAATTCTTGGCCAGTAGGCTTCCTATAATGTTCAATTCTTGGCCAGTAGGCTTCCTGTAATGTTCCTCAATTTTTGACCAGTAGGCTTCCTGTAATGTTCTTCAATTATTCTGTTCTCATGCTCTACACATTTGTCCACCAACAGTTCGTGGACTACTCTCGAAAAAATATAATTTTCATTACAACACTTTCTAGTCATTGTCGACACTTATGTTCATCTTATTCCTGTATGATGAAAATACAATGGGATCTCGCTGTTCCAACAGTATAATGAAAATAAATATGGTGATACAAACAAAATGTGGAAAAAGACACTAATGTACAGTTCAAGACATTTTTATCACTAACAACAGAAACTGAGCAAACAGACATTCATGCATTGCTGCTTGGTAGCGCCTTTATAATAATAGAAATAATAATGTACAAGTTCATGTACAAGGTATACAGACCATAGATTACATCAATAACATACTGCTATATAGAAAGACCCTTCTTATGCAGAGCATTTCTGGCAAAATTATGGTCAATTCTGACCCAAGATGCGACCCACATCAGTAGACTAACACCCAGGTACCTATTTTACTGCTAGGTGAGCATGAACAGGTGTCTTAAGGAAACACGTCCTAATGTTTCCACCCGTACCGGTAATCGAACCATGGACTGTTTGATTCAGTAACTTGTATATCTCTTCACCCCACAACTTGTTGATGACATCTAAATCCTACACATTTGTATATCGGTAAATATTTGTAGGCAGGTATATATAATACGTGTTCTGGTTATTAATTATGGGGATAACTGAGTAGTTACCTACTTGGGTAGTGTAATTAAGGTTGTTAGTGCTGCCTATTGCCACTACCTGGAAAACTGCTGCAGTGGCTTAGTTAATTAAACCTGGTGTATATACCACTATATACCACTTCTACTCCTATCTACAATCTGCAAAATGCAAAGCAACCATGGGGGAGTTGAATGATAGCTCTAGGCCTTTCGTGTTGCAATCAACACATCCTCAGGAACTTGCAATGTTACAGAAATAATGATGTGCTGATTGTAACACTAAAGGCCTAGAGCTATCATTCAACTCCCCCCGTGGTTGGTTTTCATCTTGTATCGCTTGTTTCTCAATATTTGAGCAATATATATTTACATTTACTGGTATACATATGTAGGAGTGAAATATTCTAAACAGGTGGTGGGGTGAAGATATAATCTTGAGAGTTATCATTCAGCTGTGAACATCACTAGAGAATAGGTCTCCCTCTTGGCTTACAGCAACCTGAAAGGTAAGTCCTCTTTCAAAGTCACGTGTAAGAAATCCCAGTTATGAAAAATACATTTCCTATTAGTCTTTTAGAGAAGATGACATACGATAATCCAGGAAAGCCAAGCAGTGTGGCTTGTTTCCATTTGGGGGGACTTGTTTCACCTTCCCCAGGATGCCACCCATATCTACTATCTCCCAGGTACCTATTTACTGGTAGGTGACCAACGTCTTCACCAGCCCCAGAATCGATCCTGGGTCGTTTGGTTGTAAGCCAAAGGCGCTACCAAAGAGAGAGACATAGATGCCTACTTGTTCAATTTCTACTGATAGTGATTAAAAAATTGTCCTGAACTGTACATAAGTATCATTTTCCACATATTGTTGATACCACCATATTTATTTTCACTATACTGATGGAATAGCGAGACTCCAATGTGACTTATGAGATTTATTTCAACCGGGTCTTAGGACATATGGAGGTGATTAAGACACATGTGCAACAGTAGGGTATCTTTGTTGAAACGTTTCGCCTACGTAGTAGGCTTCTGCAATCAAATACAGAAGCCATTCATTATTTTATTGTCCTTTTGAGAAATTATGTATGTGAGGTTTACTGGTACAATTCTGAATTATTTCACCCACATAAGTGGGAAGAAATCTCGGCACAACTAAAACATATATTAAACTTATTCACACATCTAGACCTTAAATTATGTGAACATATAGTTCTTAACTTATTATAAGAAAACCGAACCAGTAACACTGGTAAATTAGGCTATGGACTGTATGAATTTTATTAATTGACTTGAAGTAGCTAGGATTAACACTACACAGGACAACACATCATTTTTTTAAGGAAGATTCCCAATTCCTATCGAATTTTAATTCTTTGTTTGATTTGACATTTTTGTAAAAGTCACAACAACACCACATTATATAAACATTATTATGTCCTTCAATTCTTGCACACTAATTACAGGAAAATTATATAAAAAATACAGTCCTTGGGACAGAGGTGTTGTGGTTGGCTATGGGGTCTAAATTATTAGATTCACTCTGGTAATAACCTCAGAAGTTGTTGTGTAATACAGTATGTGTATGGTAGCAGCCTGGTGTTGTGTGTGGATAATGGTATGATGGTAGTATAGTTGTGTGGTCTTCACATTGTCTGGGGTTCGATCCCCGGTCAGATGGAAACTGGGTGCGTTTCCTTACACCTGCTGTCCCCATTCACCTAGCAAGTAGGTACCTGGGTGTTAGCTGACTGGCGTGGGTGGCATCCTGGGGTTGGGGGGGACAAGATTGAAGGCCCACAATGGAAATAAGACACAGTCTTCAGTGACACATTAACTTTCTTGGGTTACCCTTGGTGGCTAACCCTCCGGGGTTAAAAATCCGAACAAAATCTCACGTCAAACACACCTGACCACACAGGAACAGCCATGCTACGAGCCAACATATATTTGTTGCTGTTGATTGCTGCCTCCTTCCTCCTGCTAGTGTTCTACAAGGGCCCACAACCAGTGTTCAACCTCCACATGGTGATCACCAACACTACAAGTCCAGTTAGTGATCCACTGAATTATTCATCATGCAATACAACGATGAGCTTCTACTACTCAAATCAAGAAGGTAAAAAAAAAACAAATATATATATATATATATATATATATATAAAATATATATATATATATATATATATATATATATATATATATATATATATATATATATATATTACATATACATGTTTAAAATAACAGGTGTAAGTTTGAGGACAAGTGTGAAGCACAGTATCAACACCTGCATCTTCACCAGACAGCCTGCAGTGATCTCTATCTTCATATACGTAGAATATGTATTAAAGTATGCTTCCAGAATGTATATATACTCAGAAACATACACATCTCGATGTATACATATTCGTTGCGCGAGTAAATGGTGAATTCCAAAGAGAAATGGGTTATCCTGTACAAATTAAGTTGTGGACTGTGGGAAGTTATTAATGACTTGATTATATTCAGCAATTTATTGGTCCACATTGAATATTTATTACAAGTATTGATATTACCAACCCAATACAAATTGTGTATAAATTTTTTTGTAAAAACTCGCCCAACTATTCCTTGGGTTATACATACTATAGCCTCCCTATAGGCAGGGAAAAAATAATTAATATTGGCCAAAACAAAGGTAGATTACATTGTGAAAAATTAAAACTAGCAGAGGTGAAAAAAAAGCATTTAAATACCACCCACGCGTTAGACGTCATCCTGGTAACACAGCCTCTCAATTTTTACCACTTTATCAGCCCTATTATGGCTGTTTTCAAGTAAATCTGAACAACTGCAGATGCCCACGACATTCACTTACCTCTCGGTCTCCATTTATTGCCGATACACTTTTCATCGGCTAGGTTTTCACACGATACATTCGGCAACACATTCCACTTACAGCCTCCCCGTCTCCCATTTTCATTGCCTCTTCCGCCGGTCTGTTGGTTCTTTCGTCACTTGAAACTTTTCCGAAAGTCACACCAACACTACATTGTATAAATACTCTTATATTTTTCAATTTTCACACACTTATTTCAGGAAAATTATAAAAAGCCTCAGCCTGGGTAGCCTAATTCCACAAGTAACATGTTTGTTAATTTATCTGAGAATATAAACGTCACCAATGATGCAACTAATAATAATAATAATAATAATAATAATAATAATAATAATCTTTATTTCTACAAGTACATGATACAATTTATACAGACCATAGCTGACATCAGTGACATACTATATAGAAAGTCCCTTGTTATGCAGAGCATTTCGGGTAAATTAGGTTAATTTTGTCCCCAGGATGCGACCCACACCAGCCTACTAACACCCAGGTACCTATTTACTAACCTAATATTATATCAGTATTATGCTTCCTTCTGACAGACTGCTCGCTCCCCTACGTCACCATGAACACAGGAGGACGCCTGGGTAACAAACTCTGTCAGTACATATCATTAGTATTACTCAGGAAGATGTTTGGCGTCCGGGTGAGCTAGACATATTTCCTACAGTACACTCCTATTGCCTAGTTTGCTATTGCTTTGTTTGCTAAATATAAATAATGTTTTCTAACAGACAAGCAACATGGTGAAGGGAAAACATGATTTTGAAGTGTCATTATAAATTAATTATTTTATGCTCTACTCTCATTATAATGATTGACCTGAAATATGTTTATTCTCTCCTCTGAGGATGAGGATTCCCGGTTCAGTTCTAGAGGTGGTAATTCTCTACAGACATAATATATAAAGACGATTGCAACAACTGGAGCATCAACTCTTGGCCTCTTACGAGTGAAGCACACTGTACTTATATATATATATATATATATATATATATATATATATATATATATATATATATATATATATATATATATATATATATATATTACAGTGTGAGTTGGACATTAGTTATATCCTCATTCACTGTCTCTTCTGCAGGTTGCCATACTTGGGAAAATGAACAGCTCTCTTAGACCTTACTTCCCCCGGCTGAGTCTACCAGCTGAAGATGGCAAGTGCTTTCCCGGATACACCACACAGGATATTTACCACAACTTGTACATGAAGCTCGTGAATAGCAGCCGTGTGTGGCCGTATAACCAGCTGTATCACTATCCACTCAATGCATCCGTGTATGTTCTTAACAATCCGTGTCCTATGCATTTGCTAGAGCCACTAAGAGAACAGTTACGCCGGGAATTAGCTTTCCGCGATTACATTATCAAGAAAGCTAAACAGAATCTCGATAACGCTGTCAAAAGTCTAGGGCACAATACTACGGACAACATCACCGTAATCACCGTCCATGTACGCAGAACTGACTACATAGATTATATGATAAATAAATTCAAGATACAACCACTGACGAAGATTTATTTTCAACGACTTTTTAATATCATCAGGAAGACGTAAGTGGATCTATTATTCGTTAGACTGATTATACGAGTTGTTTAGGTGAAATACTGTCAGTGTAGGTCACACTTTTTTGATACTAGTAAACAAAAGATCTGAAGGAGTAAGCTACCCATTTCTTGAATCTGTCCCCATTACCTTCCATTCCCCTATTAGTTTAGCACTTCCCCATGAGTGTAGGCAATGTAGTCGAAGATGTATGGGGTAGGTTTAAGAATGTAATGTTAAGAGTGTTCAGCAGAAGTTTGTGGTTACAGGAAAGTGGGTGCGGGAGGGAAGAAGAGCGATTGGTGGAATGATGAAGTAAAGAGAGTAGTAAGAGAGAAAAAGTTAGCATATGAGAGGTTTTTACAAAGTAGAAGTGATGCAAGGACGGAAGAGTATATGGAGAGAAAAAGAGAGGTTAAGAGAGTGGTGAAGCAATGTAAAAAGAGAGCAAATGAGAGGGTGGGTGAGATGTTATCAACGAATTTTGTTGAAAATAAGAAAAAGTTTTGGAGTGAGATTAATAAGTTGAGGAAGCCTAGGGAACAAATGGATTTGACAGTTAAAAATAGGAGAGGAGAGTTATTAAATGTATAGTTTGAGGTATCGGGAAGATGGAGGGAATATTTTGAGGCGTTGTTAAATGTTGATGAAGACAGTGAAGCTGTGATTTCGTGTATAGGGCAAGGAGGAATAACATCTTGTAGGAGTGTGGAAGAGCCAGTTGTGAGTGTGGGGGAAGTTCGTGAGGCAGTGAGTAGAATAAAAGGGGGTAAAGCAGCTGGGATTGATGGGATAAAGATAGAAATGTTAAAGGCAGGTGGGGATATAGTTTTGGAGTGGTTGGTGCTATTATTTAATAAATGTATGGAAGAGGGTAAGGTACCTAGGGATTGGTAGAGAGCGTGCATAGTTCCTTTGTATAAAAGCAAAGAGGACAAAAGAGAGAGCAAAAATTATAGGGGAATAAGTCTGTTGAGTATACCTGGTAAAGTGTATGGTACAGTTATTATTGAAAGAATTAAGAGCAAGATGGAGAGTAGGATAGCAGATGAACAAGGAGGCTTTAGGAAGGGCAGGGGGTGTGTAGACCAAGTATTTCCAGTGAAACATGTAGGTGAACAGTATTTAGATAAGGGTAAAGAGGTTTTTGTGGCATTTATGGATTTGGAAAAGGCGTATGACAGGTTGGATAGGGGGGCAATGTGGCAGATGTTCAGGTGTATGGAATAGGAGGTAGGTTACTGAAAGCAGTAAAGAGTTTTTATGAGGATAGTGAGGCTCAGGTTAGAGTGTGTAGGAGAGAGGGAGATTATTGCCCAGTAAAAGTAGGCCTTAGACAATGATGTGTGATGTTACCATGATTGTTCAATATATTTATAGATGGGGTTGTAAGAGAAGTGAATGCGCGGGTCTTGGCAAGAGGTGTGGGGTTAAAAGACAAAGAATCAAATACAAAGTGGGAGTTGTCACAGTTGCTTTTTGCTGATGACACTGTGCTTTTGGGAGATTCTGAAGAGAAGTTGCAGAGGTTGGTGAATGAATTTGGTAGGGTATGTAATAGAAGGAAATTGAAAGTGAATATAGGAAAGAGTAAGGTGATGAGGATAACAAAAAGATTAGGTGATGAAAGATTGGATATCAAATTGGAGGGAGAGAGTAAGGAGGAGGTGAATGTGTTCAGATATTTAGGAGTGGACGTGTCAGCAGATGGGTCTATGAAGGATGAGGTGAATCATAGAATTGATGAGGGGGAAAAGGGTGAGTGGTGCACTTCGGAGTCTGTGGAGACAAAGAACTTTGTCCGTGGAAGTAAAGAGGGGAATGTATGAGAGTATACTTATACCAACACTCGTATATGGATGTGAAACATGGGTGATGAATGTTGCAACGAGAAGGCTGGAGGCAGTGGAGATGTCATGTCTGAGGGTAATGTGTGGTGTCAATATAATGCAGAGAATTCGTAGTTTGGAAATTAGGAGGAGGTGCGGGATTACCAAAATTATTATCCAGAGGGCTGAGGAAGGATTGTTGAGGTGGTTCGGACATGTAGAGAGAATGGAACGAAACAGAATGACTTCGAGAGTGTATAAACCTGTAGTGGAGGGAAGGCGGGGTACGGGTCGGCCTAGGAAAGGTTGGAGGGAGGGGGTAAAGGAAGTTTTGTGTGAGGGGCTTGGACTTCCAGCAAGCATGCATGAGCGTATTTGATAGGAGTGAATGGAGACAAATGGTTTTTAATACTTGACGTGCTGTTGGAGTGTGAGCAAAGTAATATTTATGAAGGGATTCAGGGAAACCGGCAGGCCGGACTTGAGTCCTGGAGATGGGAAGTACAGTGTCGGCACTCTGAAGGAGGGGTGTTAATGTTGCAGTTTTATAACTGTAGTGTAAAGCACCTCTCTGGCAAGACAGTGATGGAGTGAATGATGACTAAAGTTTTTTTTTCGGGCCACCCTGCCTTGGTGGGAATCGGCCGATGTGTTAATAAAAAATAATAATAAAAAGAATAATAATCACACTAAAAAATTATGCAATTTACGTAACTCTAAAGCAAAGATTGAATGCTCTGCCCAAGGCACTTACTCCATATTCTATTTTAAATTGATTTCTCTATTTGTTGAAAGCATTATTTGTTGTGGTCAGGAAGTTTTTATCAATTTTAAATGAAGTTTGATCCTATTCCACTGTTTTTAGATAAATAAATGTAACGTTTGATAGATAATGCCTGTAGCAGAGAAGTGGCAATTCAGACAAGCTTTAAGCAGTTAAAAATTATTATACTACGTTTCACTCACATTGGAGCTTCTTTTTTAATGCGCTTCGCCCACATTTTGACATTTAAAAGTCTGGAAAAAAATTCCCAGCAAGAAGTGTCTAAATTTGTGTAATCGTGAGCGGCTGCAAGCCTAATGTGCGTGTGTATTATAGGATATTAGCCTCTTACAAAGGTTTGAATTGCTCTATTAACTTGATGACTGAGTACTGAGAGTAAGTTTTCTTTTTGATGACCTACAGTATGGTTCATCCTGTGTTTGTGGTGTCCAGTGACGATCGTGGTTGGTGCTTAAGCAATATAATGGACAAAGATGTTGTTTATGCAGGTAAGTAATGAGGCTTTATTAATAATAATAATAATAATAATAATAATAATAATAATCCATGCGTGTCGTAAGAGACTAAAATGCCGGGAACAAGAGGCTAGTAACTACTGTATATATTACTAAATGTAATAATATTGGTAGAATTACCGACAATATGTTAAGTAAAAGGACTCAATTGCAACTAATGTGACATTTTATTGTGGCAACGTTTCGCTCTCCAGGAGCTTTCTCAAGCCGTTACGGCTTGAGAAAGCTCCTGGAGAGCGAAACGTTGCCACAATAAGATGTCACATTAGTTGCAATTGTGTCCTTTTACTTAACATATTACTAAATGTAAAAAGAAAATCTTTCGTTTTTCTGTTTAGGTCACCCTGCCTCGGTGGGATGTGGCCAGTGCGTTGAAAATAATAATAATATATTTTTTAGCCTCTGTGATTTCCAAGTTTTTATCTTAGAATAGATCTGTTGATCTGAACTTCCTGATCTCAGTTCTCTAAGCCTACTTGCACTAATAACTCATTACAGTTGTGACCGGGTGTGGGCGTGTGAATTGTTCATTACTTTGTAATTTGTTCATGATTATAACCATGTATAGACGTGTAGATGATTCATTACCTTTGTAACTTGGTCATGATTGTGACCAGATCACCTGGAGTTCATTACCTTTGTAACTTGTTCAGTTATCAAAACTTTGGGGCCCAGTTCCTGGGCCCATTATGTACCTCTGTAATCCTTTGACTACCCCCCACAGGATGGGTATGGGGTGCATAATAAAAATATTAAACTAAAACTACAGCCTCTTGTTAGCTCAAGACCCTCTGGCCTAAGATCTTCACATGTGATACCAGGTCTCCTCTGTCCATTCCAGAGAGAACCAAATTTCTGGGTTGATATTTTTTTGAGTATCAAACGTGATAAGCGACTCCTAGTTCAATATACCTCCTGGTTTGATAGCTATTGTCACCTGGAATTATGTGGTTTGATAATCACTATCGTCTGAGACTGACTTGAGACGTCTTGCCAGAAATTAATTTCCATTTGTGGGTTGTATTAATGTTGGTAGAATTACCGACAATATGTTAAGTAAAAGGACACAATTGCAACTAATGTGACATTTTATTGTGGCAACGTTTCGCTCTCCAGGAACTTTGTCAAGCCGTAAAGTAACGGCTTGACAAAGCTCCTGGAGAGCGAAACGTTGCCACAATAAAATGTCACATTAGTTGCACTTGTGGCCTTTTACTTAACATTTGTGGGCTGATCTTCGGATTCAAATATTCAGAAATAGTTAAGAATTAGTTAGGTAAATGGTTCAATGAACCGACAAGTTGATAAATTAGACACATGTGCAACACTTGGGTATTTTTTTTGTGGAAACGTTTCGCCCCACAGTGGCTTAATCAGTCCAATACAAAGAAGAAAGCTCCTGGAGAGCGAAACGTTGCCACAATAAAATGTCACATTAGTTGCATTTGTGTCCTTTTACTTAACACAAAGAAGATTGATGAAGATCAGAAGGAGTTTGAGGGACTGATTATCTCAAACTCCTTCTGATTTTCACCATTCTTTGTATTGGACTGATGAAGCCACTGTGTGGCGAAAAGTTTCCTCAATAAAGATACCTAAGTTTTGCACGTGTCTAATTATCAAAGACTAGTTAGTTAACGATTAGCATTAATAATTCTTGTTTGTTGTAGGTGGCGCTGATCCTGTAACAGACATGGCCCTCATGACCCTGGGCGACCACCACGTCATAACCTATGGTACCTATGGCTTCGTAGGAGCTTTCCTAGGAAGAGGAATCATCTTCTACCCAAAAAGCAAAGGCTGGCCTGAGTTCCCTTGTTTCAACTCGACCGTTGTCCATCTAGTCGATAGAGATTAGTTCTACCATCAAGTATGTAGTCATAAATAATAATATTTATTTCTGCAAGTACATGATACAACTTATATAGACCATAGCTAACATCAACGACATGCTATATAGAAAGCCCCTTGTTATGCAGAGCATATCGGGCAAATTAGGTTAATTTTGTCCCCAGGATGCGACCCACACCAGTCGACTAACACCCAGGTACCTAATTTACTGCTAGGTGAACAGGGACAGCAGGTGTGTTAAGGAAACATGCTCTAATGTTTCCACCCGTACCGGGGATCGAACTACTGATACTCAGTGTGTGAGCTAAGTGCGTTACCAACCCAGCTACGGGACACCATAAAGGTAGCTTATTTATTCTTAATGTGGTATTATTCATATTCAAACGTTTATTTCTCTGTAAAGATTACAATGTGGGGTTTACTTATGGGATATTAGTTACAATGTGTGATTTACATATTATAGAATACTAATTACAAAGAGGGCCACTATCATGCCTAGCATGGCTAGGCATTTCGGGCAGGCTAATAATAAATCTAAATCTAAATTGATACAGGTTATGGAGCATATTGATATTAGAGTTAGGTGACTGCATTACCGTTTATAAATTTAGCAATGAGAATGGTTTTGTGTTGGTATGAACCACAGTTTCTAATAAAGCTCCTATATTGGTGTATCTCAGGCAAACTTATGACTAGTTTAAGTTTCAAAATTTTATGTTTACAGTCACTTGGGTGAGTGTAAGTGTATATTGGGGGGAATCACAGATATCCAGAGTAAGTCTAGTTTGTTTTTTATGTGTGCATGATACAAGTAAGAGAAGAGGTGGTATTCTTGTAGTTAGCTGGGGTGCGTCAGGGAGATAAGATGTTTTTTAACGGTGGTATTGAAAGTGTTTATTGTGTCTGCTGTTCTAGAGTTTTCAGGCAAGGAGTTCCAGATTTTAGGCCCTTTAATGTACATTGAGTTTTTGTATATGTTTAGCAGGACACGGGGAATGTCATAGATATTTTTGTGCCTGGTGTTGTGCCTGTGGGTCCTGTCACAACTATCAAGAAAGTGTTTTAGTTCAGGGTTAATATTGGAATTTATGGTTTTGTAAATGTAGGTTGCACAGTAGTAAGTGTGGATGTTCTGCACAGTGAGTAAGTTTAGATCTTTGAAGAGTGGGGGGGGGGGGGTGCTGCCTAGTATTGGATTGCGTGATAATTCTTACTGCAGCTTTCTGTTGGGTTATTATTGGCTTTAGGTGTGTTGCTGCTGTTGATCCCCAAGCACAAATAGCATAGGTGAGGTAGGGATAGATGAGTGAATAGTATAGTATGAGTAGGGCTGATTGTGGTACGTAGTAGCGTTCTTGGATAGGATCCCAACAGTTTTGGATACTTTTTTTTGTTATGTGTTGGACATGGGTGCTGAATTTTAGGTTGCTGTAGAGGTGTAGACCCAGGAATTTGCCCTCATTATATTTAGCAATAAGAGTGTTGTCAATCTTAATGTTTAATTGTGCATCACTTTCTCTGTTACCAAACATAATATAGAAGGTTTTGTCGGTGTTGAGTGTAAGTTTATTGGCTGTCATCCAAGTAGAAATTTTTAGTAGCTCCTCGTTAACAATGGTGTTGAGTGTGGCAAGATTTGTGGGGGAGATGACATAAGTCGTGACGTCAGCAAGGAGAATTGGTTCAGGTGTTGTGATATATAGGGAAGATCATTGATGTATAAGAGGAAGAGCAGGGGACCAAGGACACTTTCCTGTGGCACTCCAGTATCAAGTGGTCGTGTTGATGAGGTTGAGTCTTTGATGGTGACGTACTGATACCTATTAGTAAGGTAGGATTTGAAATATGCAAGTGCATGGCCTCTTATACCATAATGGTCAAGTTTGTGGATTAGGATGCCTTGGTCTACTGTGTCAAAAGCTTTCCTTAGGTCAATAAAAAGTCCTAGTGGATATTCCTTATTTTCGAGAGCTGTGTAAAGCAGATCTAGCATTTTTACAATTGCATCATTTGTGCTTTTATTTTTTCTGAATAGGCCTTGTAGGCCTATAACTGTAATGAAATTCATAACCACGCATTTTTTTAGCTTGGTAAAGAGCGGGGCCAGTGACTATATAATTTTTTCCTCCAAGCTCCGTGAAAAAAAAATTAACAAAATTAACTAGTATAGTGTATAAACAGGAAAAAAAATAGAAATTAATGGAAGACAATCAAATTTGTGTAAAACCTGTGCTACCTGGCTTCGCACAAGACTGGCTTACCATTATTCTCAAGGAAGACAAGTATGGCTTAACCACAACTGGCTTCATCTACAGCCACGACTGATACCCACGCTCTACGTTAACGTAACTGAAACTTGTCATTGACTGAAGATAACGTTACGCCCCTTGTGCCGAAGAGCAAAAAGTCGCAATACACTGACTGGAACAATAAATAACCCGCGCACAGGAGAGAGAAACCTGCCACGACGTTTCGCTCCTACTTAGATCCAGACTCATGCTAGCATTCTAGAGTCCAATACTATTAACAAATACATAATAAGTCGCTTTGCAAATAAGTCACTTTGACTTATTTGGATTATCCTACGTAATATACACACATTAATATGTATGATAATTTATGCGTACCTGTAACTGAATAATAATAATAATAATAAATACAGGATTAATACAAATAATAAAATAATATTTATACCTTAATTATTTACATCTGAACAATAACGTAGAAAATCGAAGTTAGATCTATATCCTCGCAGGATATATACATTGAGAGGTGTATATCCCTCGGTGTATATACACTGAGAGGTGCATATCCCTCGGTGTATAGACACTGAGAGGTGTATATCCCACGGTGTATATACACTGAGAGGTGCATATCCCTCGGTGTATATACACTGAGAGGTGTATATCCCTCGGTGAATATACACTGAGAGGTGTATATCCCTCGGTGTATATACACTGAGAGGTGCATATCCCTCGGTGTATATACACTGAGAGGTGTATATCCCTCGGTGTATATACACTGAGAGGTGCATATCCCTCGGTGTATAGACACTGAGAGGTGTATATCCCTCGGTGTATATACACTGAGAGGTGCATATCCCTCGTTGTATATGCACTGAGAGATGTATATCCCTCGTTGTATATACACTGAGAGGTGTATATCAATAGGTGTATATACACTGAAAGGTGTATATCCCTCGTTGTATATACACTGAGAGGTGTATATCCCTCAGTGTATATACACTGAGAGGTGCATATCCCTCGGTGTATATACACTGAGAGGTGTATATCCCTCGGTGTATATACACTGAGAGGTGCATATCCCTCGGTGTATATAGACTGAGAGGTGTATATCCCTCGTTGTATATGCACTGAGAGGTGTATATCCCTCGGTGTATATACACTGAGAGGTGCATATCCCTCGGTGTATAGACACTGAGAGGTGTATATCCCTCGGTGTATATACACTGAGAGGTGTATATCCCTCGGTGTATATACACTGAGAGGTGTATATCCCTCGGTGTATATACACTGAGAGGTGTATATCCCTCGGTGTATATACACTGAGAGGTGTATATCCCTCGGTGTATATACACTGAGAGGTGTATATCCCTCAGTGTATATACACTGAGAGGTGTATATCCCTCAGTGTATATACACTGAGAGGTGTATATCCCTCAGGTGTATATACACTGAGAGGTGTATATCCCTCGGTGTATATACACTGAGAGGTGATATCCCTCGGTGTATATACACTGAGAGGTGTATATCCTCGGTGTATATACACTGAGAGGTGTATATCCCTCGTGTATATACACTGAGAGGTGATATCCCTCGGTGTATATACACTGAGAGGTGTATATCCCTCGGTGTATATACACTGAGAGGTGTATATCCCTCGGTGTATATAACTGAGAGGTGCATATCCCTCGGTGTATATACACTGAGAGGTGTATATCCCTCGGTGTATATACACTGAGAGGTGCATATCCCTCGGTGTATATACACTGAGAGGTGTATATCCCTCGTGTATATACACTGAGAGGTGTATATCCCTCGGTGTATATACACTGAGAGGTATATCCTCGGTGTATATACACTGAGAGGTGTATATCCCTCGTGTATATCACTGAGAGGTGTATATCCCTCGGTGTATATACACTGAGAGGTGTATATCACTGGTGTATATACACTGAAAGGTGTATATCCCTGTTGTATATGCACTGAGAGGTGTATATCCTCGTGTATATACACTGAGAGGGTGTATATACACTGAAGGTGTATATCCCTCGGTGTATATACACTGAGAGGTGTATATCCTCGTGTATATACACTGAGAGGTGTATATCCTCTCGGTGTATATACACTGAGAGTGTATATCCCTCGTTGTATATACACTGAGAGGTGTATATCCCTCGGTGTATATACACTGGGTCGGACGGTGTATATCCCTCGTGTATATGCACTGAGAGGTGTATATCCCTCGGTGTATATACACTGAGAGGTGTATATCCCTAGGTGTATATACACTGAAAGGTGTATATCCCTCGTTGTATATACACTGAGAGGTGTATATCCCTAGGTGTATATACACTGAGAGGTGTATATCCCTCGTTGTATATACACTGAGAGGTGTATATCCCTCGGTGTATATACACTGAGAGGTGTATATCCCTCGGTGTATATACACTGAGAGGTGTATATCCCTCGGTGTATATACACTGAGAGGTGTATATAAACTGAGAGGTGTATATACACTGAGAGGTGTATATACACTGAGAGGTGTATATACACTGAGAGTTGTATATCCCTCGGTGTATATACACTGAGAGTTGTATATCCCTCGGTGTATATACACTGAGAGTTGTATATCCCTCGGTGTATATACACTGAGAGGTGTATATCCTTCTGTGTATATACACTGAGAGGTGTATATATCTCGGTGTATATACACTGAGAGGTGTATATCCCTCGGTGTATATACACTGAGAGGTGTATATCAATCGGTGTATATACACTGAGAGGTGTATATCCCTCGGTGTATATACACTGAGAGGTGTATATCCCTCGGTGTATATACACTGAGATGTGTATATGTACGGTTGTACTTATAACGGCTGTTCACGTGATTTCCAACCTCTGCCCATGTGATCTGGCATCAGCCAATCATAGGCCTGCCTTTTGAATGTCTCAGTGCCGTGCGGCCCCTCGAGCAGTTAGTTCCCTTGGGGTAGGCATACGTGACGGACACAGGCATAGGCTCTCAGCTCCCATATATCCAACGCCTCATTAAACGCTACCAAAACCCAAGCTCATCGTCTGTTAATATTACCAAATCTATGAAAAGAACCCCACAACACATATATCCCTCAGTGTATATACACTGAGAGGTGTATATCCCTCGGTGTATATACACTGAGAGGTGTATATATCTCAGTGTATATACACTGAGAGGTGTATATCCCTCGGTGTATATACACTGAGAGGTGTATATCCCTCGGTGTATATACACTGAATGTTGTATATCCCTCGGTGTATATACACTGAGAGTTGTATATCCCTCGGTGTATATACACTGAGAGGTGTATTTCCCTCGGTGTATATACACTGAGAGTTGTATATCCCTCGGTGTATATACACTGAGAGGTGTATATACACTGAGAGGTGTATATCCCTCGGTGTATATACACTGAGAGTTTTTTAATGCTTATTATAGGTAGTAAAGTATTTTTGTCTTGTGGTGAAAGGGTTATGTGCGGCCTTAATGACCATGGTGTAGTTGGTAGGTTTGAAACCCCCGCTAGCAAGCCAACCAACGGCTGCTATTATAGCAGTGATGCAGCAGTGACACGACAGCAGTGACTCGACAACAGTGATGCAACGACAGTGATGCAACTGCAGTGACACAACAGCAGTGACACAACAGCAGTGACACAACAGCAGTGACACAGCAGCAGTGAAACAGCAGTGAAATAGCAGTGACACAACAACAGTGATGCAACGACAGTGACACAACAACAGTGATGCAACGACAGTGACACAACAACAGTGATGCAACAGCAGTGACACAACAGCAGTGAAATAGCAGTGACACAGCAGCAGTGAAACAGCGGTGGCACAGTAGCAGTGACACAGCAGCAGTGAAACAGCGGTGGCACAGTAGCAGTGACACAGCAGCAGTGAAACAGCGGTGCAAGACATGCAGCAGCAGTGAAACACGTGGCAACAGCAGTGACACAACAGCAGTGAAACAGCGGTGGCACAGCAGCAGTGAACAGCGTGCACAGTAGCAGTGAACACGCGAGTGAAACAGCTGCACAGCAGTGACACAGCAGCAGTGACACAACAGCAGTAACACAGCAGTAGTGAAACAGCACTGACACAGCAGTAGTGACACAACAGCAGTGAAACAACAGTGACACAGCAGCAGTGACACAACAGCAGTGAAACAGCAGTGACACAGCAGCAGTGAAACAGCAGTGACACCACAGCAGTAACACAACAGCATTGAAACAGCAGTGACACAACAGCAGTGAAACAGCAGTGACACAGCAGCAGTGAAACAGCAGTGACACCACAGCAGTAACACAACAGCATTGAAACAGCAGTGACACAGCAGCAGTGACACAACAGCAGTGACACAGCAGCAGTGACACAGCAGCAGTGACACAAGGGACACAACAGCAGTGACACAACAGCAGTGACACAGCAGCAGTGACACAACAGCAGTGACACAACAAGTGACACAACAGCAGTGACACAACAGCAGTGAAACAGCAGCAGTGACACAACAGCAGTGACACAGCAGCAGTGACACAACAGCAGTGACACAGCAGCAGTGACACAAGTGACACAACAGCAGTGACACAGCAGCAGTGACACAAATGACACAACAGCAGTGACACAGCAGCAGTGACACAAGTGACACAACAGCAGTGACACAACAGCAGTGACACAGCAGCAGTGACACAAGTGACACAACAGCAGTGACACAACAAGTGACACAGCAGCAGTGACACAGCAGCAGTGACACAACAGCAGTGACACAGCAGCAGTGACACAACAGCAGTGACACAACAGCAGTGACACAGCAGCAGTGACACAGCAGCAGTGACACAACAGCAGTGA
The DNA here is from genome assembly GCA_009830355.1 of Cherax destructor. Classification (NCBI taxonomy): domain Eukaryota; kingdom Metazoa; phylum Arthropoda; class Malacostraca; order Decapoda; family Parastacidae; genus Cherax; species Cherax destructor. The sequence continues at coordinate 35,581 of WNWK01007156.1, read as the reverse complement.
CACAACAGCAGTGACACAACAGCAGTGACACAGCAGCAGTGACACAACAGCAGTGACACAACAGCAGTGACACAGCAGCAGTGACACAGCAGCAGTGACACAGCAGCAGTGACACAGCAGCAGTGACACAACAGCAGTGACACAGCAGCAGTGACACAGCAGCAGTGACACAACAGCAGTGACACAACAGCAGTGACACAACAGCAGTGACACAACATCAGTGACACAGCAGCAGTGACACAACAGCAGTGACACAACAGCAGTGACACAACAGCAGTGATACAGCAGCAGTGACACAGCAGCAGTGACACAGCAGCAGTGACACAACAGCAGTGACACAACAGCAGTGACACAGCAGCAGTGACACAGCAGCAGTGACACAGCAGCAGTGACACAACAGCAGTGACACAACAGCAGTGACACAGCAGCAGTGACACAGCAGCAGTGACACAGCAGCAGTGACACAACAGCAGTGACACAACAGCAGTGACACAACAGCAGTGACACAACAGCAGTGACACAGCAGCAGTGACACAGCAGCAGTGACACAGCAGCAGTGATACAGCAGCAGTGACACAGCAGCAGTGACACAACAGCAGTGACACAACAGCAGTGACACAACAGCAGTGACACAACAGCAGTGACACAGCAGCAGTGACACAGCAGCAGTGACACAACAGCAGTGACACAGCAGCAGTGACACAGCAGCAGTGACACAACAGCAGTGACACAACAGCAGTGACACAACAGCAGTGACACAACAGCAGTGACACAACAGCAGTGACACAACAGCAGTGACACAGCAGCAGTGACACAGCAGCAGTGACACAACAAGTGACACAACAGCAGTGACACAACAGCAGTGACTCAGCAGCAGGCTGCCACGTCACACCCACTCACTGTAAAGGTCATAAAGTGTGTAAAAAACCCAGGCGAGAATGTCAGACAGTCAGTCAGACAAATTTGTGGTTCTCACTAATTCTCGAGACGATACAGGGCTTTAGATCCGAGGAACTGGAACTGTCTTCAAGTTCCACAGATCAAATCTAACACCTACGGGGCTTAGGACATCTCTCATTATATATACACAGAGACTCACACCTCCAGATGCTTTAACCTTGAGACTCTGAAGAACCGTCTTAATGTAGTTGAATTATTATTCCATCTGACACTCAAGGAAACTCAAGACAACACTCCCGCTCTGATGAGGAAAACAAGTGGGAACTCAAAGAAACACTTCGGTTTGATAATTTCCTCAGTCAAATCCACCTGTGTGCTTCGGAGGACATGTCAAAGGCAGGAAATGAGTGTACCTCGTACCTAGTAACCCCAGCCCTGCCAATAGTCAGAGCCCATTAGACTTCTCATTACCAGAAACAACATGACTGACACGACTGAGTTAATGTAGACGACTTAATATCAACACTGTGCTGACCACAACAGCTTGGGGCCTTCCATTAAATTCACTCTCAAAGAGAAATAGGATACACTCGCATTGTTGTATGTCCTCCTAAGTTCAGGCGAAGGAACACCTACTAATAAAATGTACAGGAAGCCCAGAAGCAAGGGCTTCCTGATGTATTTTTCCCTCACGTCATGACATACTAAGATGCTGTCATCATGTTTTTTTCCCAGAGCCTGTAGGATTTACAACCCACACTTCCTTGGACAGGAGTGTGGCAATTTTACAAGTATCTACACGGCTGCAGTTTTCTCCACATTTTTTTTCTGTGACTGCAGGAAGCGTGTCCACCACACTGACACATCCAGGGGTAATGGATAAGACAAGTGCAACACCTAGGCGTCTTTGTTGAAAACGTTTCGCCTACCAGTGGGCTCTCAATAAGGACAACTAGATTATGCATGTATCTTATTCATTAACTTGTATCTATAAAATACCTTTGATCTAAAGAGATACGACCAGATATGTATGCCAGTGAGCAAGTTGGCTAGTACCCTCGCTCAAACTCTCAATAATCATAAACTGAAAGTGGCCACTTGGTAAAGGAGAAACTTGCCAGGGCAGCTGAAACCAGCGTTCGAATGTATATCAACTTGTCGGTATTGTATACGGATCAGATATACTCTGGTAGGTCTACTGGACGATGCTAGGCAGGTCCAGCTCACACCCATCCACAAGGACGCCTAATGAACTGGAAAGAAACCAGGGTGCTGGTGAACAAGAATGATTTGCATAAACGTGACGTGCTAGAGATATCCTTGACTCGTGGTCAACTCACTGGCCCAGAACTCCGGAAGTTTCAGCGTAATAGGTGTCCTCGCTAGGCTGACCCTACTTTACTACGCCAGGCACGAACAAGAGATTCTCTCGCTGGCAGCTGACCTCACCATCTTTAGATCACAGGAGATAGAGCGTTTCACTCTAGCTTTCCACAGGGTTCTGCGCGTTCCTCTCCTTGTTAAACCAGAGTTCTTTACGTCAGAAAAATTAAGAATCGTTCCACAATATACCCAAGTATTGCACAAATGTCTCGTTCATTAATTTCTCAGTTTTTTAAATAATTTATACACCAATATCACAACCAACGAAAACCTCAATTTGTAAATGTGGGACAGGTAAGCCAGTGGAAGGCCTCGGCCAGGTGACTGACAGCTCCAGCTGTGGGTCATCATATGACTAAGACCCCGTCAGGAAACACTTGTCTTGTTTCCTGACGAATCTTACCTCACCTCACCTAATATCACTACGTCTTTTAAAGATGTTTTGCTGTTGGAACATAAATCTTCCCCCCTGAAACAAAAAAGAACGTCTTGTGATTAATATGCAACAGTATTTACATATCTGCCATAGTCCTTTATATCCGTAATGAGAAATAAAGTCCCAAATGTTGTGTCTGTGTTCACATACACACTGGCATTGCATATCAGGCAAATGGTTTTGTCATTGCTCAAGAAAATTAACATTAGTCAGTCTTTTCTTTTTCTAAACATAGTATTTTGTTACAGCCACCTTTTCAATAGAATTTTATTACGAAAGAAAACTGGTAAATGTAATTCTGGTTTATTTTAGTTATGGTTGAAAAGTTGGTTATCGTGGCATAAGGCGGAAATTGACAAGTACCTTACTTACATTACTCGCTTGTCTGGTACTTGGTACACCAGTTTCAAGGACTGGTATCTGCCGTCACACCAGTTACAGGTATCTGTGGGTATCCAGCCAGGGTACTGCTATTTGCTGCTATCCAGTCCTGTTGAAGCTAGTAGTATCTGTTGCTATCCAGTCCTGTTGAAGCTAGTATTATCTGTTGCTATCCAGTCCTGTTGAAGCTAGTAGTATCTGTTACTATCCAGTCCTGTTGAACCTAGCAGTATCTGTTACTATCCAGTCCGGTTAAAACTAGCAGTCCGGTTTCAGATACCGGTATCTGCGGTTATCTAACCGGTTTCAGTTACCGGTATTCTCAGCAGGTGGCTGATCATTTACTTTCATACAAACCGGTTTTCAAGATCGCACTGTCCAAGGACGTCAAATTTATTGTTTTTTTTTTCCTGATTCACTCTATCAGATTTTTAACCGGGTGCCACTCTGTCTAGATTGTTTTATATATCTGTTGACAGACTGGCCTCTACTGCCTTGTTGACAGGCTGGCCTCTACTGCCTTGTTGACAGGCTGGCCTCTACTGCCTTGTTGACAGGCTGGCCTCTACTGCCTTGTTGACAGCTCCCCTCCTTGTGACAGGCTGGCCTCTACTGCCTTGTTGACAGGCTGGCCTCTACTGCCTTGTTGACAGGCTGGCCTCTACTGCCTTGTTGACAGGCTGGCCTCTACTGCCTTGTTGACAGGCTGGCCTCTACTGCCTTGTTGACAGGCTGGCCTCTACTGCCTTGTTGACAGGCTGGCCTCTACTGCCTTGTTGACAGGCTGGCATCTACTGCTTTGTTGACAGGCTGGCCTCTACTGCCTTGTTGACAGGCTGGCATCTACTGCCTTGTTGACAGGCTGGCCTCTACTGCCTTGTTGACAGGCTGGCCTCTACTGCCTTGTTGACAGGCTGGCCTCTCTGCCTTGTTGACAGGCTGGCTCTACTGCCTTGTTGACAGGCTGGCCTCTACTGCCTTGTTGACAGGCTGGCCTCTACTGCCTTGTTGACAGGCTGGCCTCTACTGCCTTGTTGACAGGCTGGCATCTACTGCCTTGTTGACAGGCTGGCCTCTACTGCCTTGTTGACAGGCTGGCCTCTGCTGCCTTGTTGACAGGCTGGCCTCTACTGCCTTGTTGACAGGCTGGCCTCTACTGCCTTGTTGACAGGCTGGCCTCTACTGCCTTGTTACATCCATATTGTTCAATGACATTCACATACTAATAATAATAGTAATGTTAACATTAACAATACTATTACTACTAATAATAACAACAATAACAATAATAATAACAGTAATACTAGTAATACTATTAATAACAACAATAACAATAATAATAACAGTAATACTAGTAATACTATTAATAACAATAATAATAACAATAATAACAATACTAATACTTCAACTACTAATAGTAATAATAATAACACTACTAATAATATTAATAAAAATAATAATAATAACAATAATAATAATAATAGCAACAGCTTTACTAACAATTTCATCCCATATCTGCAGGTACCGTCTGACCTCTGCGGGCCGCGACCCCTACGAGCTTAACGCTTCCCATTAAATAAACCAAATAAGGCCGATTTACAACGCAGTTTGGCGTCCATTTTCACATTTGTGTTCCGTGGTGTCTCAAATACGCAACGAGCTTAGGCTATATATTTTTTTCAATCCGGCAGCATCCGGGTGTTGAGTCTGGGTCCTCAAATGTCATCTAGTTTTTTCGGCCGTCCGATAGATTAGTCATTTACGTGGATTTGAAAGATTTTTATAATGGTGTTGGTGAGATAATAGGAGTTATGATGTAAGTGGGTTTAGATACCCGACAAGGGTTTCGCTAGAGACTGGATTCTTCAGTCCGATAGAAGAACGGTGGAAGATGAGGAGGAGTTTGAGGTAATCAGTCCCTCAGTCTGTAGTCGATGTAATCAGTATATCAGTCTTGAGAAATGTATATTTCTCAAAATTGATAGACTGAACACATTGACTCCATGCTAAGGGACTGATTACCTCCTCAGTTTCCACCGTTCTCCTCTGCATTGGACAGAAGAAGTCACTGGCTGGCGAAACGTTTCCAAAATGTTGCACATGTGTCTCATTCTTCATACTGAGAGTTATGCAAAACCTGGGAGAAGATACGTAGTGTTGATGGGAGAGAGAGAGAGAGAGAGAGAGAGAGAGAGAGAGAGAGAGAGAGAGAGAGAGAGAGAGAGAGAGAGAGAGAGAGAGAGAGAGAGAGAGAGAGAGAGAGAGAGAGAGAGAGAGAGAGAGAGAGAGAGAGAGAGAGAGAGAGAGAGAGAGAGAGAGGGGAGAGGGAGGGAGGGAGGGGAACTTGACTGCAATACATACCTCTGGACGATATCTAGCAGAGTTTAAATAGGGAGTCTGTCTCGTGCTTGGCGGCCGTAGTATCGAGCCTCCACCACGTCTTGCACTGACTAACCCAACTGGTTTAAGGGCTTAACATGAATTATAATAATAATAATTTGGATCCAGAGCAATTCACTTGCCCATGAAGGGCAAGAAATTTTTGGACTTTATCCCAGAGCAGATTTATGGGGCACTGTCAGTCATACTGTGAGTGTACACACCACCATACAGACAGTACTGAACACTGTCAGTCATACTGGAGTGTACACACCACCATACAGACAGTACTGAACACTGTCAGTCATACTGGGAGTGTACACACCACCATACAGACAGTACTGAACACTGTCAGTCATACTGTGAGTGTACACACCACCATACAGACAGTACTGAACACTGTCAGTCATACTGGAGTGTACACACCACCATACAGACAGTACTGAACACTGTCAGTCATACTGGGAGTGTACACACCACCATACAGACAGTACTGAACACTGTCAGTCATACTGTGAGTGTACACACCACCATACAGACAGTACTGAACACTGTCAGTCATACTGGGAGTGTACACACCACCATACAGACAGTACTGAACACTGTCAGTCATACTGGGAGTGTACACACCACCATACAGACAGTACTGAACACTGTCAGTCATACTGGAGTGTACACACCACCATACAGACAGTACTGAACACTGTCAGTCATACTGGGAGTGTACACACCACCATACAGACAGTACTGAACACTGTCAGTCATACTGGGAGTGTACACACCACCATACAGACAGTACTGAACACTGTCAGTCATACTGGGAGTGTACACACCACCATACAGACATTACTGAACACTGTCAGTCATACTGTGAGTGTACACACCACCATACAGACAGTACTGAACACTGTCAGTCATACTGTGAGTGTACACACCACCATACAGACAGTACTGAACACTGTCAGTCATACTGTGAGTGTACACACCACCATACAGACAGTACTGAACACTGTCAGTCATACTGTGAGTGAACACACCACCATACAGACAGTACTGAACACTGTCAGTCATACTGGGAGTGTACACACCACCATACAGACAGCACTGAACACTGCATACGGAGACACCACCATACATGACAGCACTGAACACTCACATACAGCAGCATGAACAACCACCATACAGACAGACTGAACACTGCACATACGACAGGTACTGAACACCACCATACAGACAGCACTGAACACCACCATACAGACAGCACTGAACACCACCATACAGACAGCACTGAACACCACCATACAGACAGCACTGAACACCACCATACAGACAGCACTGAACACCACCATACAGACAGCACTGAACACCACCATACAGACAGCACTGAACACCACCATACAGACAGCATTGAACACCACCATACAGACAGCACTGAACACCACCATACAGACAGCACTGAACACCACCACACAGAGAGCACTGAACACCACCATACAGACAGCAGTGAACACCACCATACAGACAGCACTGAACACCACCATACATACAGCACTGAACACCACCATACAGACAGCACTGAACACCACCATACAGACAGCACTGAACACCACCATACAGACAGCACTGAACACCACCATACAGACAACACTGAACACCACCCATCACACTGAACACCACCATACAGACAACACTGAACACCACCATACAGGCAGCACTGAACACCACCATACAGACAGCACTGAACACCACCATACAGACAGCACTGAACACTACCATACAGACAACACTGAACACCACCATACAGACAGCACTGAACACCACCATACATACAGCACTGAACACCACCATACAGACAGCACTGAACACCACCATACAGACAGCACTGAACACCACCATACAGGCAGCACTGAACACCACCATACAGACAGCACTGAACACCACCATACAGACAGCACTGAACACCACCATACAGACAGCACTGAACACCACCATACAGACAGCACTGAACACCACCATACAGACAGCACTGAACACCACCATACAGACAGCACTGAACACCACCATACAGACAGCACTGAACACCACCATACAGACAGCACATTATAATCACTGGTGATAACAGATTTTAAGTTTGTTTTCAATATACACGACAATAAATTTTCCTCTTAACAAGTGATACACAAATTTCTTTTACAAAACATGCATAAATTAATAATTTTGTACCAAAAGAACCTTAGAAAACTTACCTAACCTTATTATAACAAGCGCAATTTAATTTAGCCTAATCCAACTAAATATATTTTAGATAAGTTTACAGTGATTTAACAATAAACAAAACACAATGAAATATTTTTTTTCTTTATGTTCAGAATGATTTTTGCGAAATTATTGCATACACAAATTTTCGCTTGTCTTATTCGGCAAGAAGAGCGTTGCTATTTAAGCCAAAATCGCAAGTTTTTACCTATTCGTCACGACTTCCTGGACGGCAGCTCACACTGACCCAGTTATACAGTAATAATAATAATAATAATAATAATAATAATAATAATAATAATAATAATAATAATAATAATATCTTTATTTCTACAAGTACATGTACAAGGTATACAGACCATAGCTGACATCAATGACATACTACCATATAGAAAGTCCCTTGTTATGCAGAGCATTTCGGGCAAGTTAGGTCAGTTTTGTCCCAGGATGCGACCCACACAAGTCGACTAACACCCGGGTACCTATTTTACTGAGGGGTGAACAGGGTCAACAGGTGTAAGGAAACACGCCCAATGTTTCCACCCTTACCGGGAATCGAACCACGGATCCCTCAGTGTGTGAAGCGAGAGCCTTGCCTATCAGGCCACGGGCCAGTGGTCAGGCCGAGGTCAACAAGAAAAAACTCACACAAGGAGAACATAACTACTTTAATGTAATTAGTGTAACTATTAAGCTCCATAATATACAAAAATTTAGTCCTGCAGTTGAAAACAATTTAGTTAAATTGATAAGTTACTCGTGGCTCAGTTTTAGTAGAGATTGGTGCTCATGACTTGGTTGGTAGCGTCCTGAGTTCACACATTGTGGGGTCTGGGATCGATTCCCGGTACGTGTGAAACGTCGGGCATGTTTCCCTACACCTGCTGTCCTTGTTCACCTAGCAGTAAGTAGGCACCTGGGTGTAAGTCACCTTACACGTGCTGTCCCTGTTCACCTAACAGGAAGTAGGTACCTGGATGTTAATCACCTTACACCTGCTGTCTCTGTTCACCTAGCAGTAAGTAGATACCTGGGTAGTAATCACCTTACACCTGCTGTCTCTATTCACCTAGCAGTAAGTAGGTACCTGGGTGGTATCACCTTACACCTGCTGTCCTTGTTCACCAAGCAGGAAGTAGGTACCTGGGTGTTAGTTGACTGTTGTGGGTGGCATCCTGGGGACAAGATTAACCACGACTACGGGAAATGCTCTACATAACCAGGGACTATGTATATAGTATGTCAGTGATGTCAGCTATGGTCTGTATAAGTTGTATCTTATTCCAGGGGTGGGGGGATGGTACTGAAGAGCTCTTAATTCAACGAATTGGAGCTGGTCTCTACTTGGATCAAACCTGATTTCGTCCAATTCCCCAAGGGCTGTATTACCTCCCATACGGGCTTAGCGTTTCCACATGAATATAATAAAAATACTGCTATTGCTACTACTACTACTACTACTACTAATAATAATAATAATGAATAGGGTAAAAATCAAACATTAATAGATTATGTCTATATCTTTATTTACATATTATCAATGTTTATGTTCACTAAAGTTTTTTAGTCAAAATTTCCCCTGATAGAGGGAGCAGTAGAAGCGAGGGCTATCACAGGGCAACCAAAACTCCCATGTCAGGTGTGCCATAGTTCTGAATCCTCCGTGGTGAACACTGGTGAACATTGGTGAACGCTGGTAAGCACTGGTGAACGCTGGTAAGCACTGGTGAACGCTGGTGAACACTGGTGAACACTTGTGAACACCTAGGGCAGGAGGACAAGGATAAGCTCACACCTTTATGGGCTATAGAGTCGAACGGTTCTGTTTTGAGATGACTTAGAGAGAGAGAGAGAGAGAGAGAGAGAGAGAGAGAGAGAGAGAGAGAGAGAGTAACCGTGCAGAAATAAATATTTACATGAAGGTCTACAAAATTCAAGATCTGATCATTTTTATCACAGCCAAAATTGTTTGTCCTTATTCTGGCTCCAATTGGTATCCAATTATTTGCACAGCAGACCTGCTGCATAGCCAGGGCTGTGTAGCAGCAGACCTGCTGCATAGCCAGGGCTGTGTAGCAGCAGACCTGCTGCATAGCCAGGGCTGTGTAGCAGCAGACCTGCTGCATAGCCAGGGCTGTGTAGCAGCAGACCTGCTGCATAGCCAGGGCTGTGTAGCAGCAGACCTGCTGCATAGCCAGGGCTGTGTAGCAGCAGAACCTGTGGGTTTTTTACATCCAAGTGTGAGGGAGGGATAAATCATTGAGGTGAGAGCCTTCATAGAGGCGAGATGAGGTGAATGATAGAAGAGGATAAAGCTTTGCTCTAGTCAAGCTCTTGGCCAAAGCTGTTGTAAACATCAACCTTCTCTCCGAAGCGGTTGGTGAATTCCCAGCCTCCGTCAGATTCCACGCGCTGTGTGCGAGAGAGAAACGTAGTTTAGCACGTTTTGCGTATTAATCATTCGCCGAGAGACATGTACAACACTTCAGTATACTGATCGTGGAGGTGTGTCGCCAGCCACTGGATTTATCAGCCCATTACAGAGGAATACTGGGGGGATTTATCAGCCCATTACAGAGAAGAATACTGGTGGATTTATCAGCCCATTACAGAGGAGAATACTGGGGGATTTATCAGCCCATTACAGAGAAGAATACTGGTGGATTTATCAGCCCATTACAGAGGAGAATACTGGTGGATTTATCAGCCCATTACAGAGGAGAATACTGGGGGATTTATCAGCCCATTACAGAGAAGAATACTGGTGGATTTATCAGCCCATTACAGAGGAGAATACTGGGGGATTTATCAGCCCATTACAGAGGAGAATACTGGGGGATTTATCAGCCCATTACAGAGAAGAATACTGGGGGATTTATCAGCCCATTACAGAGGAGAATACTGGGGGATTTATCAGCCCATTACAGAGAACACTGGCAGAGGAAGAAGAAATGAAAAAGTAATCAGAGATAATCATTCCCTCGGCTTGGCAGATAGAAAATATTGGACCGATGAAGCCCCTGGTGGGCGAAACGTCTCCACAAAGATACCCAAGTGTTGCACATGTATCTTATTCATCAACTTACCGGTTCTGTATACCATTAATATATAAACTTATGTATTTATTATTATTATTGTTATTGCTATTATTATTATTATTATTATTATTATTATTATTATTATTATTATTATTATTATTATTATTATTATTATTATTATTATTAAAATAACTTCTTAGGTAAATCATTTTTGTGAGGCAATGGACATGACGCAAAACTTTTTAAAAATTAAGAAAAGAAATGTTAGTGTTTTACATTATTGATGATCAAGGCAAATTAACACTAAAGTAAGAGAGGTCATCAGTGCCTGGGAATATTAACACTAAAGTAAGAGAGGTCATCAGTGCCTGGGAATATTAACACTAAAGTAAGAGAGGTCATCAGTGCCTGGGAATATTAACACTAAAGTAAGAGAGGTCATCAGTGCCTGGGAATATTAACACTAAAGTAAGAGAGGTCATCAGTGCCTGGGAATATTAACACTAAAGTAAGAGAGGTCATCAGTGCCTGGGAATATTAACACTAAAGTAAGAGAGGTCATCAGTGCCTGGGAATATTAACACTAAAGTAAGAGAGGTCATCAGTGCCTGGGAATATTAACACTAAAGTAAGAGAGGTCATCTGGTGGTCTGGTGGCTAAAGCTCTCGCTTCACACGGCGAGGGCCTGGGTTCGATTCCCAGCCAGGGCAGAAACATTGGGCGTGTTTCTTTACACCTGTTGTCTATGTTCCCCATCAGTAAAATGGGTACCTGGGTGTTAGTCGACTGGTGTGAGTCGCATCCTAGGACACTGACCTAATCTGCCCGAAATGCTCAGCATAACAAGGGACTTTCTATATAGTAGTGTGTCACTGATGTCAGCTAGGTCTGTATACCATGTACATGTACTTGTAGTAAATAAAGATAGTATTATTATCAGTGCCTGGGAATCGAAGATAATGAAGTTTGAGCTGAAGGAGAGAAGGGTTTCTTTGTTTATTTTTTTTTTCAAGGGCCCCTTGTTAGCGTTAGTGAAGTCCCATTGTGGTTCAAGGGCCCCTTGTTAGCGTCAGTGAAGTCCCATTGTGGTTCAAGGGCCCCTTGTTAGCGTCAGAGAAGACCCATTGTGGATCAAGGGCCCCTTGTTAGCGTCAGTGAAGTCCTATTGTGGCCCAAGGGCCCCTTGTTAGCATCAGGGAAGCCCCATTGTGGTTCAAGGGCCCCTTGTTAGCGTCAGTGAAGTCCCATTATGGTTCAAAGGAATTTTGTTAGCATCAATGCAACTCCATTTTAAGGAAGAAATGAAAATGGGGACTGACATAGCTTACCACGTAGAGATAAACCTGAAGTGAGGAAGATCTCAGTCCTAATGTTTACATTTTTGTGTCCTTTTTCCGACTTACCACATAGAGGTTGGGGTTGGTGGCTGCCACGGATGCAGCGCGGCTCACCTCCCACGTGTTGTGAGGGAAGGCGAAGGGATTGTTGAGGCCAGAACCATACACTTTAGGTCCGTAGGGGTTTACAGGAGCTGCCCCAGGACCGCCAACACCAGCAGCACCTCCAGCACCCTGGACTGGAGCAGCACCTCCCACCTGGCCAGCACCAAGCTGAGCGGACACCACACCAATCACCACAAGGAGTATCTGCAACAGAAACAGACGACATAGAATATATTTTTTAATATATATTCGGTGTCCACTGCAAGTGTGGGGAAACCCATAGACTCGGAGAAGCGAGCTAAAAGACTTCAAGGAAAAATATTGAGGTTTCTCCTTGAATGTGTTTGAATATTCAATTTCTCTAAGCACCTCATCTCGCATACGTAACTATAAACACTACAGTTTCTTAAGAAAGTTTCTTAAGAAAGTTTCTTAAGAAAGTTTCTTAAGAAAGGAAAATTTTGATTCCCATTAAATCAAGTTAAATATATTTGAGTCTACCTCTTCTGAATGGCTTCAGTATTTAATGGGTGATCTTACAGCCAGGATAATACCCATTAAGTGCAGTTTGTATGCGGACAAATTACTGAAATAACAATTAACGTATAGGTTCTGTATTAGTATTTTTGTAAAACCTAATTCTGGTATATTACACAGAAATATATTTATATATATATTTTCATATCCTATTCACTGACAGATATGAGCCTCTCTGTGTATATGAACCGATATATACATATTATGGTGTATATACACTGAGAGATACCTCACGGTATATACACTGAGAGATACACATCTTACAATATATATACACTGAGAGATACACATCTTACAATATATATACAATGAGAGATACACATCTTACAATGTATATACACTGAGATATATACATCTTACAGTGTATATACATTGAGAGATACAATGTATATACATCTTATATATACATCTTACAGTGTATATGCACAGAGATACACATCTTACAGTGTATATACACTGAGATATATACATCTTACAGTGTATATACACTGAGAGATACACATCTTACAATGTATATACACTAAGAGATATACATCTTACAATGTATATTCACTGAGAGATACACATCTTTCAATATATGTACACTGAGAGATACACACCTCACCGTATATATACACTGAGAGATACACATCTTACAATGTATATACACTGAGAGATACACATCTTACAATGTATATATATTGAAAGATACACATCCTACAATGTATATACATTGAGAGATACACATCTTACAATGTATATACATTGAGATACACATCTTACAATGTATATACACTGAGAGATACACTTCACAGTTTATATATACACATTTCATCAAGTTTTCGTTATAAGTAAAACAGAAGTAATGTAGCATTTTAAGTGAACATTTAATTACTATTCAGTGTTGTTATATCGCTCCTGAAGAACTAAACCCGTCTGGGTGGTTCTGACTCTGATAGGAGCGTGTCTTGTGTCGTATACAGAGGACGGAGGTTCGATCCCCCACCACTGCTTGCTCCTGACCCCTCACACGCACTTAGAATTCTAAACACACTTAACTCATAAGACCACAAGAAAGGAGGAGCACTGCAGGAGGCCCACTGGCCCATGCTAGGCAGGTCCTCCTCAAATCCCCACATGTGAGAGAGACTTACGACGATGTTTCGCACCGACTTGGATCTTTGACTGTTTAAAATATTAAGTGAGAAATATCACTTTTAGACGAGGCACTTTTAACTTACGAAAGTCTTCATGTTGCTGGAGAGATGTTGCTGGTGCGACTCTAATAGCTGACCTGTGGCAGACTGCAGCATCAACCCTCCTTATATACCCATCCCAGCTGTGACGTCACAGAATTATCAGCCTTATACACAGAGGTTGCCGTCTTTTCTCTATCACACCGCCAGGGCATCTTAAGTACCTATTGTCGCTTCTAGGATCATCTTCTATGCATGAAATTATAAATTTCGAAGAAATACTAATTCTTAAATCGAAATTAAACAATTCTCAAAAAATTGTATCTTTTTTTTGGGGGAGGGGGATTTTTTTTTTATGTCTCAGGTGCAGATTCCCCGAGGCAGCAGCGCTGGTTGTATAAAAAAGTAGCCACACCCGTCCTTGTTCTCTTGTAGGATGGCTGGAGCCTTGCCCTGGGCTGCAACTGCTGGAATTGTGGGCTGGTGGGTAAGTTGCAATGATGATATGCAATGAATTGTGTCATCAGAGTCTTACCAGTACACACACACACAACTAGAAAAAGTGCAGAGGTTTGCAACAAGACTAGTCCCGGAGCTAAGGGGTATGTCCTACGAGGAGAGGTTAAGGGAAATCGACCTGACGACATTGGAAGACAGGAGGGATACAGGGATATGATAACGACATATAAAATACTGAGAGGAATCGACAAGGTGGACAGAGACAAAATGTTCCAGAGATGGGACACAACAACAAGGGGACACAGTTGGAAGTTGAAGACTCAGATGAATCACAGAGATGTTAGGAAGTATTTCTTCAGTCACAGAGTTGTCAGGAAGTGGAATAGTCTGGGAAGTGATGTAGTGGAGGCAGGATCCATACATAGCTTTAAGGAGAGGTATGATAAAGCTCATGGAGCGGGTAGAGTGACCGAGTAGCGGCCAGTGAAGAGGCGGGGCCAGGAGCTGTGAATCGACCCCTGCAACCACAATTAGGTGAGTACACCCCCCACACACACACGGCAGTAAGACAAGAGAGAGAGGGGTGGGTAGATTGCATTTTCTTGGACTGCAAGAAGGCGTTTAACACAGTTATACACAAGAGATTAGTGCAAAAGCTGGAGGACCAGGCAGGTATAACAGGGAAGGCTCTGCAATGGATCAGGGAATACCTGTCAGGAAGACAACAGCGAGTCATGGTACGTGGCGAGGTGTCAGAGTGGGCACCTGTAACGAGCAGGGTTCCACAGGGATCAGTCCTAGGACCGGTGCTGTTTCTGGTATTTGTGAACGACATGACGGAAGGAATAGACTCTGAAGTGTCCCTGTTTGCAGATGATGTGAAGTTGATGAGAAGAATTCAATCGGACGAGGACCAGGCAGAACTACAAAGGGATCTGGACAGGCTGTAAGCCTGGTCCAGCAATTGGCTCCTGGAGTTCAACCCCCACCAAGTGCAAAGTCATGAAGATTGGGGAAGGGCAAAGAAGACCGCAGACGGAGTACAGTCTAGGGGGGCCAGAGACTACAAACCTCACTCAAGGAAAAAGATCTTGGGGTGAGTATAACACCAGGCACATCTCCTGAGGCGCACATCAACCAAATCACTGCTGCAGCATACGGGCGCCTGACAAACCTAAGAACAGTATTCCGACATCTTAATAAGGAATCATTCAGGACCCTGTACACTGTGTACGTTAGGCCCATACTGGAGTATGCAGCACCAGTTTGGAACCCACACCTAGCCAAGCACGTAAAGAAGCTAGAGAAAGTGCAAAGGTTTGCAACAAGACTAGTCCCGGAGCTAAGGGGTATGTCCTACGAGGAGAGGTTAAGGGAAATCGACCTGACGACACTGGAGGACAGGAGAGATAGGGGGGACATGATAACGACATATAAAATACTGAGAGGAATTGACAAGGTGGACAGAGACAGAATGTTCCAGAGATGGGACACAGCAACAAGGGGACACAGTTGGAAGTTGAAGACTCAGATGAGTCACAGGGATGTTAGGAAGTATTTCTTCAGTCACAGAGTTGTCAGGAAGTGGAATAGTTTGGGAAGCGATGTAGTGGAGGCAGGATCCATTCATAGCTTTAAGAAGAGGTATGATAAAGCTCATGGCGCAGGGAGAGTGACCCAGTAGCAGCCAGTGAAGAGGCGTGGCCAGGAGCTATGACTAGACCCCTGCAACCACATATAGATCAAGATGGAGAGAGTTTAGGTAAGAGCCTTGTAGGGTAAGCGGGGAAGTGGGAATAGGGGAAGAATAGGTAGGTGAGAGGAAGGTTTTGAGTGGTACGGAGAGTACCAGGGCAACCCAATACTTTGACGATCTTGGTACTTACGACTGGTGCAGCTGCAGGTACTGGCAATTCAGACGGGTTGGGTAGGCGCTGGAACACATACGCAAGGTACCTGTGAGAATCCACTGGTGATTTATTGGGGTATGAGGAAGAGAGGGGTTAAACAGTATGTCTTTTAAGGTCCACACCACATACTGGTGAGTACACACACACAACTTTACGAGGGGTATCTTAAGGCTCTTGGAGGGGGGAAAGAGTGGACCTAATAGCGACTAACGAAGAGGCGGGACCAGAAGCTATAACTCGACCCCTGCAACCACATATAGGTAAGCACACAAACACTAAACGTAGAGGAAAGAATGGCAGGTAAAGACGCGAGAAACTGGACTCCAGGAGAGGGAATCTTGAATGTGAGAGAAATGAAGAAGGTAAGTCAGCAGAAGAGATGAGAAGCACTGGAAAATACCAGGAAGAACTTCACACCCAGAAGACGGGCAAGCAATAAATCGAAGGAGAACCTTTGGTTCAGTAAGAGATGCAGGCAATAAAAAGGAATAAAAACGAGGAATAACTAAAGGACAGACGAGAACTGAGAAGTGAGCAGATTAATCAGAACCGAGAAAGCAAGAGTGAGGAGTCAGACTGAGAGAGACACTGACAATGACATAGCAGCATTTTTCTCAACGTAAAAATATGTTTGACACCTTTTAACTGGAAGAGCAGGTAGGAATAACGGGAAAAATAATTCACTGAATCAAGAAATATTGAAGTGTAAGATAACGATGGTTCGCCTAGTTGGGTAATTCAGTTTAACGCCTATAGACTGCACAAGGGTGTGAGTAACCAGTTCACCACCAGACAAGACTACTCTAACGCCTTAAACAGACATCAAAGTAAATTCTCGGCATGCATAAACTGACAAAAAAATAAACCTTTCGGTTTATATAGCCTATGATGTCACGGGAAGAGGTTTACCAGTATATTGAGTGGTGGCCCTTACGGTCCGTACTGTGACAAATATTATTGCTGATATACGTAACATGTCAAGCGAGCATCAAGTTACTATGGTACACAATACCGAGAAGTTGCAACACTTGGGTGTCTACTGAGAAGTAGAAATACCCAAGTGTTGTACATGTATCTAGCTCATCAACGTGTCTTATAAGGTAGAATCCTACTTATCCTTATTTAAGGATAATGTAAAACTAATGAGAATATACATAGTGAAGCCAGGGAATGTAAATAGCGTACCTGAGCACAGGAGAAGGCTACCAAGAGACCTGAGCACATGGGAAGGCTACCAAGAGACCTACACACAGCGGAAGGCTACCAAGGGACCTACACACAGGGAAAGGCTACCAAGGGACCTACACACAGGGGAAGGCTACCAAGGAACCTACACACAGGGGAAGGCTACTAAGGGACCTACACACAGGGGAAGGCTACCAAGGAACCTACACACAGGGGAAGGCTACCAAGGGACCCCGAACAGACTACAGGTCAGGCAGGTGAGACAAGCGCCTAGTTTTTCTCCACGTTTCTCTGCTTCTGATTTTGGCTGCAATCACGTAGCTGTTTTTGTGATTTCCCATCATTTATCTATTAGTTATTCATGGATTCATCATTTAGTGATTCAAAGTTGATTATGGCCAAAAATACATATAGTACTGGCCAAGCTGGTGAAGATAATGTATGAAAAAATATTGGGTCTCCAAAGACATTAGTGTCCATGGACAGAACTACTTCGAAATTTTAGGAAGCCAAATTGATCCAAATGTTGCATTACTTTACTTATGTGAAAAAGTTCAGAGAGAGATATTGCCCCAGTATCAGTCTGATGGACAAGAATGTGCAACACTAGGGTTCAACACCTCTCATCAAGGCTGTCGAACTGATCACGTCAAAACTACTCCTTCGTCCGGCGCTGTATTCGCTTACATTTGACTGAAGAATCCCATTGTAGAGGAGAAACGTTTCAGCATTAAAGATACCCAAGTGTTGCACATGTGCCTCGTACATCAACACATCGGTATTGCATTCCATAAGTAATATGGAACAACACCAGTTTGACTCACGGAATCTCAATAAAACGATTACAAACAAAATACGGTGCTCGTGGGGTTTGAACTCATGACAAGGGAGTCCTAAAATTCCAGCTTGTTCTTCAACGAGGCTCTTTTGAAAAAAAAAATAGTTCTTTGTGTGAAAGTTTGCATGGCATATACCACAGAAGCCACAACATTGAACTCATGAATTCAATCGTGTTCCATGGTTAAAGGTCCAAAGATGGTCATGGACAAATATTTTTTTTTGTAACCGCTTTGTGAGAAAAAGAAGCAAACCTTGACAAAGATAAGACCAGAAAATGATCCTCGTGAAAGCTGTTGTGGTTGGATTAGGCTTTACCATTGATGAGGTTATCAATATATCCATATCCATCCTGTGGATGGTAGTGGCTAGTATATTGCTCACCCCATATCCATCTTGTGGATGGTAGTGGCTAGTTTATTGTGCACCTCAAATCCATCCTGTGTATGGTAGTGGCTAGTTTATTGTGTACCTCAAATCCATCCTGTGGATGGTAGTGGCTAGTTTATTGTGTACCTCAAATCCATCCTGTGGATGGTAGTGGCTAGTTTATTGTGTACCTCAAATCCATCCTGTGTATGGTAGTGGCTAGTTTATTGTGTACCTCATATCCATCCTGTGGATGGTAGTGGCTAGTTTATTGTGTACCTCAAATCCATCCTGTGTATGGTAGTGGCTAGTTTATTGTGTACCTCAAATCCATCCTGTGGATGGTAGTGGCTAGTTTATTGTGTACCTCAAATCCATCCTGTGGATGGTAGTGGCTAGTTTATTGTGTACCTCAAATCCATCCTGTGTATGGTAGTGGCTAGTTTATTGTG
Organism: Cherax destructor; assembly: GCA_009830355.1. Lineage (NCBI taxonomy): Eukaryota > Metazoa > Arthropoda > Malacostraca > Decapoda > Parastacidae > Cherax > Cherax destructor. The sequence continues at coordinate 16,441 of WNWK01007156.1, read as the reverse complement.
TACCTCATATCCATCCTGTGGATGGTAGTGGCTAGTTTATTGTGTACCTCAAATCCATCCTGTGGATGGTAGTGGCTAGTTTATTGTGTACCTCAAATCCATCCTGTGTATGGTAGTGGCTAGTTTATTGTGTACCTCATATCCATCCTGTGTATGGTAGTGGCTAGTTTATTGTGTACCTCATTTCCATCCTGTGGATGGTAGTGGCTAGTTTATTGTGTACCTCAAATCCATCCTGTGTATGGTAGTGGCTAGTTTATTGTGTACCTCATATCCATCCTGTGTATGGTAGTGGCTAGTTTATTGTGTACCTCATATCCATCCTGTGGATGGTAGTGCATAATAAACTAGCCTCTACTGTCCACTGGATGATAATTCCTAACTCTGCTTACTCGTTCTTGTTACAATCCTAATTTTATACGTCGTGATCATATGCCCCCTAGTTCTGAGGACTGACCCCCTCAAAACTACGTCTTCGAGGGTGATGGACTGATTCCATCGTGTTTACATCTCTGCTGCTACTGCTGCCTCCTCTGTACTCGACTGAAGAAGCCTACTGTGTGGGCGAAACGTTTCGCAATAAAGATACCTAACTGTTGCACCTGTGTCTTACTAATTAACTGGTAATACTTGTTAAAACAAAGACACTTGTAAAGTTCAATGAGTTTATTACATGTTCTGAACGGAACGTGTGTTTTTACACAACATGGAGCATCGTGTATGTTAATTATGTTGCTAGCTGAGCATGTGTTGCTAGCTGAGCATGTGTTGCTAGCTGAGCATGTGTTGCTAGCTGAGCATGTGTTGCTAGCTGAGCATGTGTTGCTAGCTGAGCATGTGTTGCTAGCTGAGCATGTGTTGCTAGCTGAGCATGTGTTGCTAGCTGAGCATGTGTTGCTGGCTGAGCATGTGTTGCTAGCTGAGCATGTGTTGCTAGCTGAGCATGTGTTGCTAGCTGAGTATGTGTTGCTAGCTGAGCATGTGTTGCTGGTGAAGAATTAGACACATGTGCAACATCTGGATATCTTATATGTAGACGTTTCACCATCCAGTGGATTTATCAATACAATACAAGGACATGTGAAGACTGTAGAACTATATACAAAAGACGAGGTAATCAGTCCCTTAGTCTTCCAGTTGGTGACGAAGAATCTGAAGCACATGCAGGAATGACTCTTATATACTGGAGGGCGAAACGTCTACAAATAAAGACACATGTTGCATATGCTAGGTAAAAAGGACAGAAGTGCAACTAATTGTAGGTAATTCTATCAACATTATTATACTACATGTAGGTGTTCCTAATTCTTCACCTTGTCGGTATTGTATACTCTTCATGTACCGTGTTGTCGATGCTACTCTGTTTCTTTGCTCTTAAGGGAACAGGTTTTGGGTAATTAATATTCCAAGGTCTTTAAGAGTTTATACAAGATGTTTGAGTCAGCCAGTCCCGTCCAGGTTATACTCTGTTATCTGTCTTCTCGTCTAGTCATCCCAGTCTCCCAGCTTCACAAGTTTTCTAGGCTTCAGTTTCAGTTATTCGACTCTTACTGAAAGCCCAGTTTTTCCTGTGGGACATTTTTTCCAACTGCTGTTGGAGGCGTTGTATTGAATGTTCATGGCGAGCCTGGCCTATGCACTTTTGTCTGTCCTCTAGGCCTACTCAAGGGGGAGAGGGCTCCGGCCTAGCTAGCTACGTGGTTCAAACGGGGGGTTACGTGACTTATAATAATAATCTTTATTTCTACAAGTACATGTACAAGGTATACAGACCATAGCTGACATCAATGACATACTACTATATAGAAAGCTGCTTGTTATGCAGAGCATTTCCCGCAAATTAGGTCAGTTTTGTCCCAGGATGCAACCCACACCAGTCCACTAACACCCAGGTACCCATTTTACTGATGGGTGAACATGGACAACAGATGTAAGGAAACACGTCCTAGTGTTTCCACCCTTGCCGGAAAACGAACCCAGGACACTGTGGGACCTACCAGGTCACGGGACACCGTCAGGGAAGCTGTCTATAAATGGACCAACACAATATATATACTACACAAGTATTACACTGTTGACATAACCAGGTATGATGTAAATATTTTAGAAAAACAACAAGAAGAATAAGACACTTGTGCCAACCAGTGGCTTCTTCAGTCCAATATAAGAGAAGAACAGTGGGAGATGAAGAGTTTGAGGTTATCAGTCCCTGAGAGTCGAGGTGTTAGCTCCATCAATCTTGAGAAAAGTGACCAGATGGTTAATATACATCAATAGAGGTCCCAGCAGTGGTCCTCATGGAACGCCACTATCTTCACTCTCCAAACTTGACTATTGTTTTCTTGGATAAAAGATGTTGTTGGAGGTAAACATTTAGTACTGCTACAACGTTTATTCCAGTGCTGGACTTTATCAGTGTAAAAGCTACACACAGGAACACTGTCCAATAAGGGGAATGACCATGTTGAGGTCTATCTGGAGAAAGGTCACAGAAGGGGTCATGAAAAAAGATCCATGAGGTCACCCCTGGAGAGGTCAAGGTAGGCAAGATAGCCTGGGATGGATAATATTTCTGATATAAGAATTGAGTGAAACATTGCAGTGTTTCGCTCAGTGGTCTTGGTAAAGTGCACTGTGACCGCCTGCTGAGTTTATGATGTAATTGGATTAGAAAACTGACGGGCTCTAGAATGAGACGTTTGTGCAAGATTTGGGAATCTTAATTGCTGAAACGTTTCGTCACCTAGTGGCTTCTTCAGTCCAGTACGGTGAAGAATGGTGGAAAATAAGGAGGAGGAGTTTGAGGTTATCAGTCCCTCGGCCAAAGAGCAGGTGATGAACACCGTAGTTTTCAAGACTACGGTGCTCATCATAGTCATCTTCTTCTTCTTCGTCTTCTTCTTCTACCAATCCTGTATCCACGCTAGTGGTCAATAATGAGTTCTGTGGGTCATCGCCCTTGCGACCCGGTCCAGGATTCCTTTCAAGTCGTTCAACAAGTCTCTGCTCTGCGCTACGTCGACATACGACAACGTCATGTTTTTAGCACTGACGTAGAAATGACGTCACTTAAAAAACTGGACAAGTAGCAGTGAGGCATCACGGTAGAATTGAATCCCTTGACGTCAATAGTCGGGTATCACAAGACACAGAGGCGTCACGAGGGGCGGTCAAGGACACATAGCTTCATGAGTAAGATACACATGCAACAGTTATGTATGATGCAAAGACTCAGTAATAACCCCTACGGTGATCTGTATATTTCGATCCCCTTCCGGGATCCTCATCAGTTGAAGAGGATCCCAGAAGGGGATCGAAATATACAGACCAATTAATCATCTGAGTTCAGTAATATCCATGTAGGATATTGCTGAACATATATATATTTAGTTCCTGGTAAAGAAAACGTCTATATAATAATGAATAAATGACACAAGTTTCAAAATAAAGCTCCACATAGAGCGAAACGTCGTCCAATGACAGACACAGCAATGCAATATTTTTGTGCAGATGCCAGATAGTCGAAGTATGTGGTATTGCAGTTAAATCTTAACACGGGGACACAAGCTGCAGACTAAGCTGCTTTTGATGTGGCAGCGTTTCGCTCTGCGTAGAGCTTTGTCAAACAATGAATTAAGAAGTCTTCATAAAGCTTTACGTAGAGCTAAAACAGATTCTTAATATAAGCTCTTAGCGTTAATGAAGTTTGAGAGGCTAATGCAATTCTTGTCTTTCAATCGTCCACTGATTTTTTTTTCTGTTTTGCACTGAGGAAGCCATTGGTTGCTGAACGTTTCGACAATAAGGATAGCCAAGTGTTGCACATGTCTCTCATTCGTCTCCTTGCCTTGCTACGTTTCTGTGATGACAAATTTGTGGAGCATCACTGAGCGAAAGGTTAAGATAACATCAGGTTGCGTCAGTCTCTCTCTCTCTTTTTCTCTCTCTCTCTCAAGGAGACCAGGTAGTTGGTCTAACTCTTATTCCAGACCAGCAAAGACCTGTAATGAACAATGTACTACCTGCCCTCATAAGTGAAAACCCGTTCTGAATCCTTCCAGGATTCAGAACGGGTTATAATACTGGGGCGGACCAGGCAAAATCCGCAATGAACCCTGAATCCTTTCAGGATTCACAACGGGTCGTAATACTGTGTCGAACCAGCAGTTCCAGGAGTCACACTACCTGCCCTCAGTCAAGACCCGTTCTGAACCTTTCCAGGATTCAGAACGGGTCTTGAATCCTTCCAGGATTCAGAACGGGCCAGCAACACCCGTCATGATCCCCTCCTTGAGGCGTACTACCTTCCCTCATCACTTTTCTATTTCCAACCAAAAATCTGATATGCGATCCGGGTTCACATGCATATTACGCATTATAAACTGATTAATTTCCTCTAGAACCTTGCTTGCCTTGCTTTTACGAGATCTACTAACCTTACTTCAATCACAGTTATGTCACCATGGCATGATGGCTGTTTATCTGGCCTCTTTACGTACTCCTCCCATGAACTCTCTCCCTCTCTCTCTCTCTCTCTCTCTCTCTCTCTCTCTCTCTTCTCTCTCTTCTCTTCTCTCTCTCTCCTCTCTCAGTCTTCTAAAGCTTCTCTCTTTCTCTCTCTCTCTTTCTCCTCTTTCTCTGCTCTCTTTACTCCAGGGTTCAATTACAGTAGTTGCGTCCAGTACACACTATGGGCACATACACAGTATAAGTTCCATTGGCACAGTACACAGTATGGAGTATCAACACAGTAAGTGGCACAGTACACAGTATGGAAGTATCAACACAGTAAGTGGCACAGTACACAGTATGGAAGTATCAACACAGTAAGTGGCACAGTACACAGTATGGAAGTATCAACACAGTAAGTGGCACAGTACACAGTATGGAAGGATCAACACAGTAAGTGGCACAGTACACAGTATGGAAGTATCAACACAGTAAGTGACACAGTACACAGTATGGAAGGATCAACACAGTAAGTGGCACAGTACACAGTATGGAAGTATCAACACAGTAAGTGGCACAGTACACAGTATGGAAGTATCAACACAGTAAGTGGCACAGTACACAGTATGTAAGTATCAACACAGTAAGTGACATAGTACACAGTATGGAAGTATCAACACAGTAAGTGACACAGTATACAGTATGGAAGGATCAACACAGTAAGTGGCACAGTACACAGTATGGAAGTATCAACACAGTAAGTGGCACAGTACACAGTATGTAAGTATCAACACAGTAAGTGGCACAGTACACAGTATGTAAGTATCAACACAGTAAGTGACACAGTACACAGTATGGAAGTATCAACACAGTAAGTGGCACAGTATACAGTATGGAAGTATCAACACAGTAAGTGACACAGTACACAGTATGGAAGTATCAACACAGTAAGTGGCACAGTACACAGTATGGAAGTATCAACACAGTAAGTGGCACAGTACACAGTATGGAAGGATCAACACAGTAAGTGGCACAGTACACAGTATGGAAGGATCAACACACATTACTATAACCTTTCTTAACCTGCTTAATGTCAACAGTCTACCTGCAACCTATGTTAACACGATAGATTTCCTTGAGTGTTTATGACATAATTTGTGGTTTGTGGCATTTTACCGAGAAGACGTTTCGCCCACTAGGAACTTCATCTATTCATTATAGGATTAAAGTCTCTGGTTTTTTCACGTGATTTTTTTTTAGATATATAGTATATTATAAAACTAAGAAAAATTAGATAAAACGTGACTTCTTTTTAATAAAACGTCATAAACCGCGCATTGTGTGTTTTATTTACATACAAATGTTCGGTTGGTAGCGCACTCAGCTCACATCTTGAGGTATGTGGTTCGATCCCCGGTACGGGTGGAAACACTGGGATGTGTTTCTTTAAGATACCTGCAGTCCATGTTCACCTAGCAGTAAAATAGGTACCTGGGTGTTAGTCGACTAGTGTGGGTCGCATCCTGGGGACATAACAAATTTGCCCGATATACGCTGCATAACCAGGGGCTTTCTATATAATATGTCATTGATGTTAGCTATGGTCTGTATAAGTTGTATCATGTACGTGTAGAAATAATAATAATAATAATAATAATAATAATAATAATAATAATAATAATTATTATTATTATTATTATTATTATTATTATTATTATTATTATTATAACAGAGGAACACAACACAATATGTCTAGTAAATATTCATGTGTCTAATTCATAAAAAAATGAGAATCGCTGACAAATGCGACAAATATGGCCACTGAAAAAGTGGGATTGCAAAAAGGAAGATAATAACTCTGAAATATCAAGGCCTCTAGGCTCTTCCATGAGTCTCTGAGGCTCTCAAGGAGAGGTCTAAAGAATGTTATTCTAAGATTTCCTGATTAGGTGTGGTGTCTAGGCGTTAGTGTGGCGCCAGCACTAACAGTCCCAGTGATCAGATTTTGAGAGTAATGCTGTATTGCTTATACAGCTGTGTGTATCTCTTAGTGTGTATATACACACAGAGATGTGTATTTCTCAGAGTCTATTAAAGGAGAGATGCGTATTGCTCTGTATATATATATATATATATATATATTATATATATATATATATATATATATATATATATATATATACACTGAGATGTGTTTATATCTTATTGAATATATACATCAAGAGATGTATCTCTCACTGTGAATATACGCAGAAAGGTGAATATACACTGACAGATGTGTATATCTCAGCATATATACACAGAGACAGTTACATAGATGTATAGTTCTACAGGGACTGATTACCTTATCTTCCACTGTCTTGTGTGTATAGTTCCACAAGACTGAGGGACTGACTACCTTACCTTCTACTGTCCTCGCTTATCATCTTATTGAACTGAAAAAGCCACTGGTTGGCCAAACGTCTTCAGATAAACACACCCAGGTGCTGTACATGTCTCTAATTCCACATCTGTCAGTATCGTATATCATTACTACCATTAATATTCTCCAGCCAACCCTACAATTGACTAGCTTCTATTTTAAAATGCTTCACACGATCGAGGAAAAACTTGGTTCATAATTGTATTTTATCATCCTTGGCATTCTTCATTTAATGCTAAATCATTGAAGAACACATTCTCCAGAGCTTTTCCTGGATGCTCAAATAACGGGCCCCAAAAAAGGACCCAATTAGAAATAAGCCCCTTTGTCTTTTGGGTTATCCTAGATATTCTACACATATGCTGTTATGTATTATAATCTATGTAACTGTATTCGTGTGTAGCTACATCTGAATAAATTTACTTAATCTTGGTAATAGATATTGAGAAACTGATTTAGAAAACCCCTGGCTATGCAGAGCATTTCGGGCAAATTAAGTAAATTTTGTCCCTAGGATGCGACCCACACCAGTCCACTAACACTCAGGTACCTGTTTAACTGCTAGATGAACAGGGACAGCAGGTGTCTTAAGCAAACACGACCTAATGTTTCCACCCGTACCGGGGATCGAACCACGGACCTCAGTGTGTGAGCTGAGTGCGCTACCAATCAAGCTACGGGACATGGTGACCTAAAGAATGCTATTATGTTGGCATGAGGATGGCTAGACAAAAGAGCAAATGCTCTTTTTAAATTATTTAAGATATTAGTTTCTTTTACAATGTAATTGCTTTTTTGGGCTGGTAAAAAAATATTAATCTAGAGTTGTCAAAGGTGGGACTCAATTATTTTCATCATCATAATGTGTTGAGGTAGCTCAGGGAAATGTAAGTAGGTGGTAATGAAGGGTTTGTCGAAATGTTAGAGTTCCTTCATGGAGAGGAAGAAGAGTAGATGTCACTTGGTTGGTTGAGAGTCCCACCCACTGACTGGTAATTATAACAAGTGACCAGGTAGAAGCAACAGCAGGAGTCAGACACTATCTTCTGTGTGCAGTTCTGCAAGGTAGAGGGACTGATTACCTCATCTACTATCTTATGTGTATAGTCCTGCAAGGTAGAGGACTGATTACCTTATATATCTTCTGTGTATAGTCCTGCAAGGTAGAGGACTGATTACCTTATATATCTTCTGTGTATAGTCCTGCAAGGTAGAGGACTGATTACCTTATATATCTTCTGTGTATAGTTCTGCAAGGTAGAGGGACTGATTACCTTGTCTGTTATCTTCTGTGCATAGTTCTGCAAGGTAGAGTTACTGATTACCTTGTCTGTTATCTTGTGTGTATAGTGCAAGGTAGAGGACTGATTACCTTGTCTGTTATCTTGTGTGTATAGTTGTGCAAGGTAGGGGACTGATTACCTTGTCTGTTATCTTGTGTGTATAGTTGTGCAAGGTAGAGGGACTAATTACCTTGTCTGTTATCTTGTGTGTATAGTTGTGCAAGGTAGGGGACTGATTACCTTGTCTGTTATCTTGTGTGTATAGTTGTGCAAGGTAGTGGACTGATTATCTTGTCTGTTATCTTGTGTGTATAGTTGTGCAAGGTAGGGGACTGATTACATTGTCTGTTATTTTCTGTGTATAGTTCTGCAAGGTAGAGGGACTGATTACCTTGTCTGTTATCTTCTGTGTATAGTTCTGCAAGGTAGAGGGACTGATTACCTTGTCTGTTATCTTCTGTGTATAGTTCTGCAAGGTAGAGGGACTGATTACCTTGTGTATTATCTTTTGTGTATAGTTCTGCAAGGTAGAGGGGCTGATTACCTTGTGTATTATCTTCTGTGTATAGTTCTGCAAGGTAGAGGGACTGATTACCTTGTGTATTATCTTAAGTGTATAGTTCTGCAAGGTAGAGGGAGTAATTACCTTGTGTATTATCTTCTGTGTATAGTTCTGCAAGGTAGAGGGACTGATTACCTTGTGTATTATCTTCTGTGTATAGTTATGCAAGGTAGAGGGACTGATTACCTTGTGTATTATCTTCTGTGTATAGTTCTGCAAGGTAGA
>WNWK01007156.1:0-2500 GCA_009830355.1 Cherax destructor | reverse complement strand
GAATCGAGCCTGCACCATTCCCTGCACTGACCCCACACGGATCAGTTTGATCTAAGAAACGCGAGGCACCAATCCTCCCCCTTGAAGTACACACACTCCAGGATGCTGCTCATCTTCTCCACACATTCACCTTCATTCTATATGAATGTTGCATTCCCTCTTCAATGCTCATTTTCTTCCTTCATTCCTGTTGAATCTGAAAGTTCTTTAAAACTATGTGCATTTTCTGTCTCTTTCTGATGGCTCTCCAGGAGCCTCACTCGTCATAGAGCTCTGTTGAACGGTGGATCGAGCCTCCAACATTATAAATTGAAAGTTTCTTGAGGTACAGTCCTCTGTATTTGTTTTAATGCACACCCATTCTTATGGTTAGATTCTTCTAGGATTCTCATTTTTAAATGGGTTAAATTACCTGCTATTGTGACCCTTTTAATAAAGTCAATGGTTTTGTTGTCCCTGTATTTAAACTTCTATTGCTGTCCATTTAATATCCATCCATCAGGGCTATTATTCGTATTCTTCTCATCATCTGCTATACCTGGGGAAACACTGCGCTTGATATTGTTTGTAAATTTCGTTGTTGGATTTATGCCTCAAGATATTTTTGCTTTCTCTTAGTTTACATTTTGTCACTGGTGAATTTACAGGCTAAAGTGACAATTTACAGTCAACATTTCAGAACTTATGAACGACCTATCTAAGGTACACTCACACCCTCCCCAGGATTCCACTCACAACAGTCGCCTAACACCCAGGTACCTACTTACTACTAGGTAAACATCGACAACAGATGTAAGGAAGCATGCACAGTGACTTCACTCATGCAGGCATCGAACCCATGTTTCTCCATTGTGATCTGAATGCTAAAAATTGAGTCATTATTACCCTCTAACTTCTATACATATTCATATTTAGTTAGATATTGAATTAGATATTGTAGATAAGAAGTATCGAATAATTATCCTGTCACTAACAGTAGTAGTCATAGTAATAATAATAATAGTAAACATCAGTCGTTCCCTGGTGGTGGAGTCAGTGAACTTATTTTTTCCACAAGATGACGGACTGATACCGGTGACGTGTACATACTGTATGCATTGATTTGCTGCAGGGAGTGGTGTATAACAGCAATGCCGAAGTTCTCTTGCCCTTAATTTTGAGCGACACATATGGGATATCGACTGAGGACATTTATGGGATCTCCTTGAATGGAGCTGCCCGGTTTTTTGTCAAGTTTGCATCCGGCAGTGTTTACAATGGAATCGTCGACAGGTATCAGGAGAAGAGATTCGTAATTAACACAAACCTGGAGGTACGTCTTTGGGATGCGTCGGCGCACTACTTGTGAATACTGATTAAGAATATATCATTTGAAGCCGATGAGGTAGACATCAGACAGGTGTTTTGCCAGTATGGGGTCATCTATGCCGCCACCATAGGGAGATGGGCCCATGGGCCATATGCAGGTATGCCGGAGGGGTTGTTCTCCCTCAAAATGACCCTGAGGCGGCAAATACCATCATATGTTGTGACGGAGGCATTCTGTACCCAGGTTTACATGATGTATGCAGGGCAGCAGAGGACGTGTCGTCTATGCGGTGGCCCGAGGCATATAGCAGCAACGTGTGACTCGAGGAGAGGATGACGTGCGGACAGAGCCAGGTGTCCGAGAGGAACAGGTGCTGTTGGCGACACATGTAGTAGAAGACATAATGGTGAATGCTTCGGAAACTGGTAAATGGAGTGATGCTGTTGAAGCGAGTGAGGAGGCCGTGTTGACGTTGACCCAGAAGTCTCCGAGTGAGACTATGGAGGCGGCAGGGGTCAACTCTGAAAGAAGTCCTCTGGAGGAGGGGAATGAGTTCCCGGACCCCAGCCTAGAGGATCTGAGGAGGATTCTGGATAGTCCATTGCCGGGAGAGTTGCAGAGTACGGTAGTGAAACTGGATGGAGATGTGGAGAGTCCGGGGAAGGTGAGTGTTGATGGTGCTGAAGTTGTCAACTGCAGGTCGGTGGTTGTTGCAGAAGTGGAGGTGCATAGGTATCCAGGGGAGGGGGTCATGGAGTTTGAGGGTGAGTCACGTAAGAGGCCAAGTGGTGAGGCTGACGAAGATGTGATTACACCAGGACAGAGGTCCTGTAAAAAGACTTTTTTAGACATAGCTAAGGTAGGGAAAGGAGGATTAAAGGGGAAAGGTGGAGGTAGGGAGGGGAAGGAGAGCCGAGGGTTTGGTAGTACTTTCAAGACTGTGGCACCAGGACCCATGAGGCAGAGAGGGAAATCCCCATTGCAGCATTCAAGTGTTTGAATATGAACATCAATGGCCTCTGAGCGGAGGTTAAGAGGAAATGGGTGGAGATAACACCGAGACATATGAATGTAGACATTTGCTTCCTACAGGAGCATAATTATAGGTGTGGAAGGGAATTAATGTTGAAAGGTTATAGGTTATATACACAGGAAGTTCTGGGCATTTAAAGGGAGGGGTGACAGTTGGGG